>NDXB01003892.1:8707-27534 GCA_002631895.1 Agapornis roseicollis
GGGGGGGGGTCAGTTGTCCCCAGGGTGCCACATTACAGTGCATGGGAGCAGGGGGGCTGTCACCACCGCTCCTCCTCCATCCCAAACAGGGCGCTGGGGCCACCCCCGTGGCTTCTTGGGGACGTTCTCTGATGTCTGTCCCTTGATCCCAGATCCCTATGGATGAGGTTGGGAATAGGTGGGGGCTCCAGGCAGCAATGGGACCGTGGTGGCCATGGGGTCCTAGAGACCCCCCCCCCTTTTACCCCCCTGGCATAGCAGGTTGTGCTTCACTCTATGGCGGTGTCCCCATCCCACAGGACACACCAGTGACATGCCCAAAGCCATCCAGGACACGGGTGGCCCCATCCCCAGACCCCAAAGTGGGGGTCTGAGCACCTAAACACCCCCCCCCCCAAACTTATGGGGGCAAACCTGAAGGTTGGGGGTCCTTGGTGGACCCCAAACCTGCATCCCACAGGATGGAGCCTCCTGCCAGGGGCTTTAACCCCCCCCCCCCCGGCATGGGGACCCCCCCCCCCAAGTTCCTNTCCTTGGTGGACCCCAAACCTGCATCCCACAGGATGGAGCCTCCTGCCAGGGGCTTTAACCCCCCCCCCCCCGGCATGGGGACCCCTCCCCCCAATGTGCTATCATCCCCCATTGGAGGGTGAGTTTGGGGTCACCCCCTTTATGCCATGGGGGTACCCTGCCCGTTGGACCCCAGCACTGGGGACAGCGGTGGCGGGAGGGGGGGGGGCACTCACCGTCCGAGCGGGTCGAGGGGCAGGGAGCCGGGGTTGGGGACCCGGGGGGGGCCCCGGTTGCGGGGCGCCGAGCCCCCGCCGCTGTCTCCCGCCGGCATCACGGGGCCCGGCAGCCGCTGCGTGCCCGCGGGCACCGCCCGCAGCGGGGCCGGATCCGAGCTGGCCACCGGCCCGGGCTCGTCATGGGGAGGGGGGGGGGCGGACACGGGTAACGGGGGGGGGACGGGACCGGAGGGGACCTGGTTGGGGCTCTCCAACAGGGGGAGCGGGGCTGGGTGTNGAAAAGGAAAAGGAAAAGGAAAAGGAAAAGGAAAAGGAAAAGGAAAAGGAAAAGGAAAAGGAAAAGGAAAAGGAAAAGGAAAAGGAAAAGGAAAAGGAAAAGGAAAAGGAAAAGGAAAAGGAAAAGGAAAAGGAAAAGGAAAAGGAAAAGGAAAAAGGAAAAGGAAAAAGGAAAAGAGAGGACTAAAGCCCATGAAGGACAGGAGATGGACACACAGCTCTCACCACTGCTGAGCACTGCCTGGCCTGGCCCAGCAGCGATCGGGGACTCCCAGCCAACTTCTCCAGTTCCCCTCCTGAGCCTGACGTGCTGTGGGATGGGATGGGATGGGATATCCCTTGGGCTGGTTGGGGTTCAGGTCTCCTGTCTCTGCTCCCTCCCGCCTTCTTGTGCCCTCCTCACTGGCACAGCACGGGGCTGAGCAGTCCTTGATCAGGGCAAGCCCTGCTGAGCTACAACCGAACACCGGGGCGTTATCAGCGTTGGTCTCAGAGCGAAGCCAGAACAGCCTTGGAGCAGTGAGCAGGGAGAATTAACTCTATCCCAGCTGGAACCAGCACAGTCCCAGCATCCCAAGAACCACAGAATCCCAGCTTGCTTTGTGTTGGAAGGGACCTTAAAGCTACTCCAGTCCGAACCCCTGCCACAGGCAGGGACACCTTCCATAGAGCAGCTTGCTCCAAGCCTTGTGGCAGTGGCTCAGGATGCTGCTGTAGCACTGGTGCAGAATGCTCCACACTGCCTGGAGATCTAACTGCACCATGGAAGTTCTCCCTGTGGGAGCTGTGGTTTGATCCTCAGCACATCCCTGGGAGATTCCTAATCCACCGAGCTGAGGTTCCGTTCCAAACCAGCACGTTTGGTTTAAAATGAGCTCTATAGGTATGCTCATACCTGCTCCCAGGGGGGTTGATGCTGTTCTCTCTCCAGCTACTTCTCAAATGAACATGCTGAGAGGTTCTTTTGCCCTCCAGAGAGGAGAGCTCCAGAGAACAGCAGAATTGGGTGGCAAGGGTTGGCAGTGGATGAGCTTTAAGGTCCCCTCCACCCCAAACCATGCCATGGTTCTATAATGAAGCCACCTGCCTCTACAAACCTCCTGTCAGAGCTCACACACCATCAGCCTCGTCAGAGATGGGGATCCAGGAGTCAGCAGGAAGAAGATCCCCCCAGAACCTCGCTTGTTCAGCCTGGACCACAGCACCACAATGAGCTGTTTCCTGGCTCCCAGTGATTTTTAAAGCTATCGCTCCATCAGACTCCTAAGGAACATGGTCACATTCAACAGGGAATAACCTCACTTCATCCCCATGTGTGCTACTGGAACCTTCTATTTAGAAGCAAAACAGACTGAATTCATTCTGCTGTTCAGCGCTGGGACACTGGCCCAGGGGGATGGCCCAGAGGAGCTGTGGCTGCCCCATCCCTGCAGTGCTCAAGGCCAGGTTGGACCCAGGGGCTTGGAGCAAGCTGCTCTATGGAAGGGGTCCCTGCCCGGGGCAGGGGTTGGAGCTGGAGGAGCTTGAAGGTCCCTTCCAACCCAAACCAGTCTGGGATTCCTTAACTTCTGCCCTCCTCTGTGCTGGTTTGGCTGGGGCAGAGATAATTTCCTCCACAGCAGCAGCTCTGGGCTGCATTTTGGAGCTGGGCTGGAAACTGTGTTGATAACAGAGATGTTTTCCTTACCGCTGCGCTGTGCTTACACAGTCAAGGCCTTCACTGCCCCTCACCTCTTCTCTCTAGAGCCACAAGGATTTTGGGGGCACACAGTCAGGACACCCAACCCCAAGTGGCCAGGGGATACCCCAGACCATGGGGTATCATTCCCAGCATGCAAAGCTGGGTGAGGAAGGAGGAAAGGGAGGATGCTTGGAGTGATTTGTCTTCCCAAGTCACCACTGAGCTCTGCTGCCCTGGCGATGGCTCAACACCCACCTGACCATGGATGTGGTGAATGAATTCCTTGTTCTGCTTTACCTCTTTAACTGGCTTTATCCCAACCCATGCGTTTTCCCACTTTAACCCTTTCCATTCTCTCCCCATCCCACCACAGGGGGGACTGAGTGAGCAGCTGAGTGGGGTTCAGTGGCTGCCTGGGCTTAAACCACAACAGGCTTAGCCACAAGACACCAGAATGACTCAAAGCCACCTATTTTTGATACTAAAGCCATAAAACAGCCTTGCTCGGTAGAACAGAGCTCCGACCTCCTGTGTCCACCAGTAACTCACACCTGATGCTACAGAGATCGCTGCACGTTCATGTACTTTCTCCTAAGTCCTGAAGCCAAACAGCCTCAGAAGCAGCCACTCCTCAAGCCACAGGACCACCAGAGCCACCTCCTCAAGGCACTGCAATGTTGTTAGACACTCACCAAACCCACTCTCTCCAGCTGAACGTGGCAGGGATGTGGCACCACCGTTTCAAACCACCCGCCTGGATCAGGAAGAGAACTGAGCCTAAGAGTTCCTCTCAAGCTAAAGGTGTAGGGTCTCCAGCAGTATTAATAACTGCAGAAATACATAAGGTAGATTTGTGGTTTCTAGGAACAAAAGGCTGGATCCTGAAGGAATCCCAAACCCAAGTACAAAGCAGCCTTGAGGACAAGGTCTTCAGACACCCACCCTGTGCTGTACAGCCCTTCATGACTCCAAACCCAGCAGCAGTGAAACCCTGAGGACTTGACTCAGCCCCACCACAACACAAATGCATTTGAACGTACCTAAGGCTTTAGTATCCTCCTGGCCTGGCCCCGTCTGCATCAGAACACAGAGACCAAACTGCCTGAATCCCCACGGAAGCTGTGTGATCTCAATGCTCCCCTGCCATCCATCCCCTGAAGCCTTCCCCAGCTGAGGCTCAGGGCTGACCTTTGCAGAAGAAAGGCTGGAAGTGACTCTTGAAAGGGAAACAATGCTGGGGATGTTCCAGGCCAGGCTCTCGCCTTCCTCTTCAGCAGAGGCTTTGTTTGGGGTGTGCCTGGGATCCTCCAGGTTGCTCTTCCTGCTGCACTGAAGCTGCCTCCTCCTGCACCAGGGATGCTTCATTGGATGGGAATTCCCAGACAGGGCTGTGCTGACACCACCTCTGGAACCAGCAATCTTGAAACTTCACATTCAGAGGATCCCAGAAAGGCCAAACGATGCACTTGTTGCTTCCCTTCAACTCCATCAGTCTGTCTTCCCGAGCTTCCCAATAGAGATGGATGAAGAAGGCCATGGAGCTGCTGGAGCGAGGCCAGAGGAGGCCATGGAGCTGCTGCGAGGGCTGGAGCAGCTCTGCCCTGAGCCAGGCTGAGAGAGCTGGGCTGGGGCAGCCTGGGGGAGAGAAGGCTCCTGAAGGGGAGAGCTGAGAGCAGCTCCAGGGCCTAAAGGGGCTGCAGGGAACCTGGAGAGGGGCTTGGGACAGGGGAGGCAGGGACAGAACATGGGGGTTGGAGCTGGATCGGCTTTAAGGTGCCTTCAACCCAAACCACTCTGTGATGGTTCTATGAAATGAGAAGTTCTGGTACCTGCTCACACATTGGAGAGCCCCGACAACTGCATCTGCTCACACTGGGAGTACAGGGTGGTGCTGCCCATTCCCTGGTGTAAGGATACAGCTGGACTACGCTTTCACCCTCTCCTTTTAACCATCCTCCCTCCCCAGAGGCCCAGCTGCCTGCAGCTCAAGGATCCAACATAACCTTGGCCAGGCTGCTGTGGAACAGCAGAGCTGCAGGGAACGGCTGTGAAGGCTGCAGAGTTAAACCCAGGGCAGGGGTGGGAGGATGGTGAACAGGGATGTGCCAAAGCTGCTCAAGGATTCAACAGGAGAAAACCCAACTGGGAACGGTAAAAAAAGAACCCTGAAGAGTACAGAACACAAGGAGGAGGTGTTGATGGATGGTGACAGGATGCTGTCCTGGGTTCAGCAGCAGCAGTCATTTTTGATCCTCCTCCAGCTGGTGCAGGGCTGTGGTTTGGGTTCTCAGCACTGAGAACACCGATGGCTTCAGTGGCTGCTCAGTAATGCTCAGTCTGAGCAAGGGCTTTGTGAGCCTCATGCTCTGCCAGGGAGGAGGGGAGCCAGGAGGAAGCAGAGACAGGACCCTGACCCACACTGACCAAAGAGGTGTTCCATAGCACAGCACGGCATGGCCAGGATGTAAACGGGGGGCAGTGGCCCGGAAGGGTCAGGTCAGTGCTCGGTCAGGCTGGGTATCGGTCGGCGGGTGTGAGCGGTTGTGTTCTCTTCCCTTGTTCTTTCCCTTCTCGTTGTTGTTACCGGTGGTAGCAGCAGTGCTTTGTGCTCTACCTGAGTGACTGGAGTGCTCCTATCTCAACCCGTGGGGGTCACATTCTTTCCATTCTCCTCCCCATCCCTCTGGGAGCCGGGGGATGAGGAGCGGGGTGGGAGTGAGCCAGCGGCTGCGTGCTCCTGGGTTACCACCACCACACAAGCTAACAGCACTGAGGAGCAATGTCAGGGAGCAGCAAGGCCAAGAAACAGAGGCTCAAAGCTCCTCCCTCGCTCCTGGAAGTCCAGAATGTGGCAGGCAAAGGCGGCAGAGCTGAAGCAAACATGAGAAGTTCTGCAAGGAGAGAGAGGAAAGGCAGCTCTGACCTGGAATACCACAGAGTTCTTAGCGAAGGGGAAAGAAACAGGGCACCTCCATCCTGAGGCCACTTCAGTGCTTGCCTGTCTATCAGCAGCACCTCCATGTCAGCAGAGCAACGGGGAAGTCAGTTCAAAACACACAAAATGGGGCTTAACTTTCAGGTCTGACACAGAGAGCTGGCGGGAATGCGGAAGCTGCTTCCCCAGTCACAAGGGAAGCCTTTATCTGCAGGGAGTCCGGCACAGCCACTGAAAGGCCCATTTTCTGCTGCTTTGGGTTTAGAAGTGGCACTGAGCTTTGACGCCATGCGCTAATCAGAGCAGCCAGTCTGCATTTCAGTCTAGCACACTCTGGGAGCCCAGAATCATGGAATCCCAGCCTGGCCTGGGTTGGAAGGGACCTCAAAGCTCCTCCAGCTCCAAGCCCTGCACGGGCAGAGACCCCTTCCACTGGAGCAGCTTGCTCCAAGCCCCTGGGTCCAACCTGGCCTTGAGCACTGCCAGGGATGGGGCAGCCACAGCTTCTCTGGGCCATACCCCTGGGCCAGCGCCTCAGCACCTGAAAACAGGGAACAGCTTCTGCCTCAGAGCTCAGCTCAGGCTCCCCTGTTGTGGCAGGTTCAAGCCATTGCCCTTGGCCTGGCCCTCCAGGCCCTTGGCCCAAGCCCCTTCCTCTCCAGGTTCCCTGCAGCCCCTTTAGGCCCTGGAGCTGCTCTCAGCTCTCCCCTTCAGGAGCCTTCTCTCCCCCAGGCTGCCCCAGCCCAGCTCTCTCAGCCTGGCTCAGGGCAGAGCTGCTCCAGCCCTCGCAGCAGCTCCATGGCCTTGCTCTGACTCACTGTTATCACCATGACTGTCAGACCGGAGCCAAACCACAGCCCTGCACCAGAGACTGGGGACAACATTAACTCTGTCCCAGGGCATCAGCAGAGCAGATTCAAGACCAGGACCGCAGAGAGCTCGAGTGCTACCGGGAACTCACTCCCGCTGCCGATTTTCCTCTTTGGCAATAGCAGGAAAGAGATTCCTGGAGCTGCAGCAGCTCCCTGGTAGAAGGAGGCTGTTAAATCAGATGTGGGTCAGTGCCTGGCTGCAAAACTCAATGCTCACCCCCCTTGCACCCAGTTGCACTTCTCAGTGCCAAGGCTCTGGGTACGAGCATCTATGAAGTGATTTCCACGTACTTCATGCACCAAATGAGCAGCTCTGTGCTAACGTTATCAAGCCTGAGTCAGACACTGACAGAGACCATTCCTCTGTCCCAAAGAGGAAAGCGAAAAGTACCAGGAGCTTCCCAAGTGTAATAAACCAGGATCTGTATCCATGTGGTGGCTGATGGAGCACTCACACAACCCCTGCTCACTCCTCTGTGTTGCCAGACAGGGAGAAAAGATAAAGAGCAGGAAAACACAGAGTTTCACCTAAAGACAGTTACAACAGGTCCTTCAACCACTCCCACATGACAGCATGAAGCAACCATGAGCAAGGCAAGGACAAGCAGGCACCTCCTCCCACAGCAGGGGATGCTCAGCCAGGCTCCAAAGCCAAGGCCTTGCAAGTCAAACCCACGCTGCTGCTCCTCCTCTAGCCCAGGTTCTGTTGCCAAGCACCACCTTAGGCAGAACCAAGCTCTCTGGGCAGCCCCCCCCCAAAGGCTCCTGCCCATCCCCAGCCTGTTTGCATCCCCAAATCCATGAATCCCACTGGAAGGGGCCTGAAGGATCATTTGGCCCAACCTTGCTTGGCCAACATGGCCTAGACTGGATGGCCCCGCACCCTGTGCAGCCCAGTCGTAAGTGTCCAGCGCTGGGGAGTCACCACTTCCCTGGGACATTATTCCAGTCTCTGGTTGTTCCCAGTGTCAAAGATTCTCCTTGTGTCCACTTGGAATCTCCCTAGCAGTAACTTGTGCCCATCACCCCTTGGCTTTCCCATGGGATTCCTTGTGCAGAGGGAGTCTCCATCATCTCTGTAGCCACCCTTTAAACACTGGCCCATGGTGACGAGGTCTCCTCTCATGGCGCCTTCTCTTCTCCAGGCTGAACAGNTCCCCTGTTGTGGCAGGTTCAAGCCATTGCCCTTGGCCTGGCCCTCCAGGCCCTTGGCCCAAGCCCCTTCCTCTCCAGGTTCCCTGCAGCCCCTTTAGGCCCTGGAGCTGCTCTCAGCTCTCCCCTTCAGGAGCCTTCTCTCCCCCAGGCTGCCCCAGCCCAGCTCTCTCAGCCTGGCTCAGGGCAGAGCTGCTCCAGCCCTCGCAGCAGCTCCATGGCCTTGCTCTGACTCACTGTTATCACCATGACTGTCAGACCGGAGCCAAACCACAGCCCTGCACCAGAGACTGGGGACAACATTAACTCTGTCCCAGGGCATCAGCAGAGCAGATTCAAGACCAGGACCGCAGAGAGCTCGAGTGCTACCGGGAACTCACTCCCGCTGCCGATTTTCCTCTTTGGCAATAGCAGGAAAGAGATTCCTGGAGCTGCAGCAGCTCCCTGGTAGAAGGAGGCTGTTAAATCAGATGTGGGTCAGTGCCTGGCTGCAAAACTCAATGCTCACCCCCCTTGCACCCAGTTGCACTTCTCAGTGCCAAGGCTCTGGGTACGAGCATCTATGAAGTGATTTCCACGTACTTCATGCACCAAATGAGCAGCTCTGTGCTAACGTTATCAAGCCTGAGTCAGACACTGACAGAGACCATTCCTCTGTCCCAAAGAGGAAAGCGAAAAGTACCAGGAGCTTCCCAAGTGTAATAAACCAGGATCTGTATCCATGTGGTGGCTGATGGAGCACTCACACAACCCCTGCTCACTCCTCTGTGTTGCCAGACAGGGAGAAAAGATAAAGAGCAGGAAAACACAGAGTTTCACCTAAAGACAGTTACAACAGGTCCTTCAACCACTCCCACATGACAGCATGAAGCAACCATGAGCAAGGCAAGGACAAGCAGGCACCTCCTCCCACAGCAGGGGATGCTCAGCCAGGCTCCAAAGCCAAGGCCTTGCAAGTCAAACCCACGCTGCTGCTCCTCCTCTAGCCCAGGTTCTGTTGCCAAACACCACCTTAGGCAGAACCAAGCTCTCTGGGCAGCCCCCCCCCAAAGGCTCCTGCCCATCCCCAGCCTGTTTGCATCCCCAAATCCATGAATCCCACTGGAAGGGGCCTGAAGGATCATTTGGCCCAACCTTGCTTGGCCAACATGGCCTAGACTGGATGGCCCCGCACCCTGTGCAGCCCAGTCGTAAGTGTCCAGCGCTGGGGAGTCACCACTTCCCTGGGACATTATTCCAGTCTCTGGTTGTTCCCAGTGTCAAAGATTCTCCTTGTGTCCACTTGGAATCTCCCTAGCAGTAACTTGTGCCCATCACCCCTTGGCTTTCCCATGGGATTCCTTGTGCAGAGGGAGTCTCCATCATCTCTGTAGCCACCCTTTAAACACTGGCCCATGGTGACGAGGTCTCCTCTCATGGCGCCTTCTCTTCTCCAGGCTGAACAGTCCCAGTTCTCTCAGCCTTTCCTCACACACTTCATTGTGGCCTTCTCTGGCCCCTCTGCCCCCCATCCAGATCTTTGTACAGCAGGGACCAAACCTACACCCAGTATTCCCAGTGTGGCCTGACCAGTGCTGAGCAGAGTGGGATAATGGCATCTTTATCCCTGCTGGTGATGCCCTTGTTCATGCTCCTGAGCACCCCCGTTGGCTTTCGCTGCGGCAGCCACACACTGGTCACTCCTTGTGTCCACCACATCCCTTTCCAGAGCTGCTCCCATCTATGTATATCCCAGCCTGTCCTGCACTCTGGGATTGTGCTTACCCAGGGGCAAGACCAGACACTTGTCCTGCTTGAACTACAGAAGTTTCTCATCAACCCATCCTCCCACTTGCTTAGGGGCACAGGAATAAAGCCCTGATGCTGCCCAAGCCCTGTCCACCAAGAGCCAACCCATCAGTGCTTACCTACACCGCATGCTCCATCCCAGCTGCAGCCAGCACCACAAAGCAACACAATCCACTGAAGCATTCCCAAATGCTTCAGGTCTCCCCAGGGTTTTCCTGCTCAAGACACCTAGTTCACATTCCTCAGAGACCCACACACCAGGGAAGCAGCAATTCCTTTATTGTCAGCTGCTGAGGACACGGATGTGATATTATGGACCATATCCACAGGGATGTGATGATGTCCATCCTTCCACTTCAGCCCTGAGAACTGGATCTCTTCTGCAAGTCCCTTTGCTTTGCTTTATGGCAAAACCAGCCTTTAGAATGATTTTCCTTGATGATTATTCCCTTCCCTTCTCAAACACTTTCTACTCCTGGTTGGAGCATTCCTTATGCAATTCCTGCCACTGCAGACCTTCATTTGGAGGAGGAGAAGCATCCTCAGCCCTTCTGCTGCATCTAAGGAATCACTTGACAGCTCCGGAGCAGAACCCCTCCTGGTGGAAGGTTTTGGTGCTGGACATTACCTGGATCTGCGCAGGTTGCTGTTGACCTCCCTCATTTCCTGCAGGTGACAGGCAAGGTGCTCCACTTGCCACCAGCCAACCAGACCCTGCTCGAGGGGACCCCCACCTCCAACAGGAAATGCCTGCGCTGAGTCACTGGTTTAGCCACGGTGTCATCCTCAGATCCAGCTCCTTTGAGGAACACAGGCCTGGAAAGCACAGGACAGATGACAACACAGCACAACAGCTGAGTGTGGATGAGGTGGCAGCATGTGCAGGGCGTTGGTGGCAGAGGAGCACTTGTTACCACTACAAAGAGTCAAAACCAAACCCAGCTTCACACCTTTGGTTACTCCAGGCCGTTGGAGACATCGAGGAACCATCACAACAGGCTTGGTAGATGAATCCCAGGAGAAAGCGTCGTTGCGGCTGGTCTTCAGGGGGTGGCTCCTGGAGGTCTGGGCTGATGGAATGAAGATGCCAAACAGCAGAGCAGGCTCAAAACACCACTTTTATCACAGGCTGCCCAGGGAACACAGCGCAGCAGAGGCTGAAAGCTGCTGCCTCAGAGCAGCAGCTACAGAGGAGTGAGCTCGATCTGGCACTCTGCAACCAAACCTGTCCCATCACAACCCTCTCACTAGGAGAAGAAAGGACCAGGATGTGCTCACCACAGAGCCCCCAGCTCACCCCACTGCCCAGCCGAGCAGGACAGCAGGAAAAGGGAGCACAAAGGCAAGAAAACACATGGACCATGATGAAGACAATCAAATACATGAAGGAAAGGGGGGGAAAACAACCACAGCAAAGGAAAAGTGACTGTTACTGACCTCTCCCACAGGCAAACCAGTGCCCAGCAAAGCAACAACCACCTCAGAAGCCAAAGCCACCTTTTGCTTCTTCCTCCACCTCAGTTCTCACCCCCAAACAGGATGTTACACGGGATGGAACATCCCTGTAGCTGGTCCAGGTCTGAGGACCCTTTCCAGCCTCCTGCCCACTCTCAGGGTACAACTGAGGTTGTGCAAGCCCTGCTCAGCAAGAGCCAAGGATGCTGGCAGTGACCACCCCAAGCCCACAGAGCACTAACTCCATCCCAGGCAGAGCCACCCTTTGTTTCACATCCTCCATGGGACACTCCAGAAAGCCTTTGTTCCGTTGTAGCATCCACAGGGTTCAATGCATCAGGATTAGAGACACCCACAAAGAGAAATCACACATCTTTCAGCAAGTCAGTCCTAAAAAGAGCCCAAAAGGGGCATTTTAGCACGTTCAAAAGGACATTTTGGTGCCTTCATGGCACGTCAGCAGCAGAAATCTAGTGGTCTTCCTCAGTTTTCACTTCCCATGTCAGATCTAGAACAGGCCACATCCTGTCTGCTGTTTCACAAGTACATTTATACCCCTCACGCCTCTGAGCACATCCCAGACAAAGCAAATAGCAGTATTTTCCCCTAAAACTCGCTAAAACCACCCAAACTTCATTCAGAACATTTAGCTTGATGGCAAACAATGAAGAAACCATTTTATTTACCTTCAGAAATGAACCACTGAGCAAAAAGCTGCCAATGCTCTGTTGCATACAGCTCCTCATCTGGTGAGGACTGACACCAGCACAGCCCCAACCCAAACTGCAGGATACTTGGGAAGCAGGAAGGGAAGGAATCCAGTGTGGAACAGGGAGCAGCAAGTCTTGGAAGCACTGGGGAACCCCACCCTGGGATAAACAGGCCTCAGTTGCATCAGTGGAGATCAGTTGGAGATGAAACTCAGTGTAGTCCCTTCCATCCTCCACCCTTCAGTGGGAATGTGCTGCCAAAGGATTTAATTCTTTAGAATGGGGGGGAAAATGCAATTAAAGATACTTCTTGTGCCTGAAAAGTGCCTTTTTATAGGGAAAATAATGACCTCACTCTTGTATCCACCCTCTTGAAGATCTCACTGTTCCATCCACCCTCCTCGAGACCTCCCATCACAGATACAACCTTTTAAATGCCTACTGAATAGTCACATACCAGAGAGATAAACACAACCCAAGAGTGGACACATGTTTCCACATCAGTTCTGAGCTGGAAACCAGGAGGGATGGTTGGGTTTGGGGTTGGTTGCTGGTCAGTTGGTGGGTTCAACAGACACAATGCGTTTTAAGCAGTTCAATACTGCTAAATAACCCTACAGACAAAGAAAACATTAACAACTTACCATCCCACACTGCATTATTGCGTTAAAACCACCACAANGCCCTGGAGCTGCTCTCAGCTCTCCCCTTCAGGAGCCTTCTCTCCCCCGGGCTGCCCCAGCCCAGCTCTCTCAGCCTGGCTCCAGGGCAAGGCTGCTCCAGCATCCCCATGGCCTCCTCTGGCCTCGCTCCAGCAGCTCCATGCCCCTCTTGTGCTCCATCCCAGTGCCCACATCACTGACAGATGTTGACCAGTCTCAATATGACCCCTGAGAGGCATCACCATCCTCTGCCTGGACCTTGAGCTATGGATCACAGTTCTTTGAGCGTGACTCCCAAGCCAATTCCTTATCCATCGGGTGCTTTATCCATCAAGTCCCTGCCTGTCCAGCTCACACACACGGATGTCGTGTGGGATAACGTCAAACGCCCTGCGCAGTCCTTGCTACTACACACCAGAAATCCCATCCAATCCCTTCAACCTACAAACCCCTCTGGAGCTCCAGGCCGCCCGCAGCGGTGCTGGCCAGCCCAAAGGTCCATCCAGCTCCCCCAGCCCCTCTCCCCCACAGCAGAGAGGAGCCCAGCACCGCAGAGCTGCCTCCCCAGAGCACAGCCCCAGGCTGCAGGATTGCTTCCATCACCCGCTCATTTTCCATCCACCGTTTCCCAACACTGCAGCAAACGTTACCTCCGCTACAGCCCTTTCCCGGGGCAGGTCACACCACGCACCCCTATTTCTGCTGTGCCATCTCCCCATCACTTCCAGTTTGAAGGTTTCATGTGCTTCCTCCCTAGCACTTCGCACAACATCTGGGTCCCCTTTAAGCACAAAGACAACTCCATTTGGAAAGCCAACGGGAAGGCCGGAAGAGGAGGAATTCTTCACTCTCTGCAGTTCACACATACACCAGGGCAGCGTTTCTTGTACAAGCTTTTCTTTTCTGCAGCAAAGGAAAAGAAACCAACTGACCCACGTGGTTATTTGGCAACGCTGTTGTCTAAAGAGGGCTCGTCCCACAGGCTCCAACCAGACAGAGCTGCCCACACAGCAGCAGCTCTATACAGAAGATACTCCACAGAGGAAAGGTACCACGGCAGGAGCAGCACAACAGGGAGGAAAGGCTCTGGAGAGCATGGACTGTGCCTGGTGCCCTCAGGACAAAGGACAACCTTGAATCTCCCCAGTAAACATCACCACTGATTCCTTAGTGCTTTTAGTAACAACATTCACTTCATGTGTGAAAGCCCTGTGAGCATCCTATGGAATAACCCACATCCCAATGGATGACAGGGCCCCACAGTGCTTTGTCTGCCTGTTATCCTCCATGCACCACCCTGCCCTGTTGTATTTCACATCACACCTCCCCTGGAGCTCCCGCACCTGCCCAGCTCAGCCTTCAGGGGCAGAACCACTTAAAACCTCTGCTTTCCTCCAAAGCTCCGTCACCACCTCAAACTGCTCACCCTGGTTTAACACACAGCTCAAACCAGGCCAAGGAATCCTGCACATGAAACCCCTCCAGCCTTCCCCAGGCTTATTGAAGGCTTCTTTATACCTCTAACATCAAACTAGAACTGAACGCTTGAGTTTGCTCTGTGACAGACCAAGCCTAAAGCTTCCAGATCACTCCACAGCTTTCCAAAGGCTTTGCTCTCTCCCAGTATTCACCAGTTCCTTCGCTTCCTTTGGGAGCTGGAAGCGTTCTTTGCTTCAGAGCTGAAGGCTCAAGCTGAAGGAGAGCGGTCTGTGTGTCCCTCAGCGCTGATCTGCAGCCCTGGAGCAGTCCCTGGCCCATCTGGAGCTCCCACTCTGGCAGATGAACGGGCTGCTTTGTTTTTGGGGGGGAAGGGGGGAACACACAACATCTGCCCCTTTGGATACATACACTTTACTCACCCTTCTGGCATTAGTGCTTTACTCCACTGAGACCAGGGCTTGGCAGTCGAAACCCACAACAGAAGCCATAAATAAGCGAGCAATGGTTTAGAAACTCAACATTCACAGCAACTCTGCGATGCCATTCGGAACCGAGCGACTCACATTCCCCTCCCAGCAGCGCTTCAGAGCCTGTGGGCCTACTCCAGGTGGAGAAGAGCAGCCCCACAGCTCCCACACTGCCCAGGGAGAGCATTGAGTGCCTACAAGAGGGCAGCAGAGATGGCGAGTACAAGTTTAGGCAAGAATCTGCGAAAGCCACTCACCTTCATATGAGTGCATTCAACGTTACACAGAGAACACATATGTGGGAATATTCTCGGAGATGTAGCATAGTAGTCATTCATCATTGATGGAGTGGGCAATCTTTTTATCTTCTGGGAATCAGACTGTGGGAACACCGGGAGCCACGATGCCTTCACAATCCCAAAAGGAGACTTAATAGGCCCCTCGAGCTGTGCCTGGAAAGGCTTTTGTCCCACTCCTGAGCCGCTCTGGGTGCTGGCTGAGCTCGTCCCGGCGTCGTGCTGGGTTCTTTCGTGCCGGTTGACGGGTGCGAAGAGCTCAGGAGAGAAGGGCGGCTGGGCCATGGGTGGCATCACGTGCTGCGGGATGGTCTGCTGCACCACGGGGGGCATCACCGGCTGCATCAGGGGCTGAGCCAGGGGCGGCAGCAGAGGCGGCATCATGGGCGGCATGACGGGCGGGATGGCAGGCTGGGATACAGGCTTCACCACGGGGAGCCCGGCGGCTGTCGCGCACAACCCGGGCACCTTCCCCGCGCTCTCAGCCGGAAAGAAGGAGTGAGGATTTGAGGAATCGTTCTGGAATCCCCTCAGCTTGATCAAATCTTCAACCGGGAACACCGGGTTACACATCACGCTGGCCGGCGGGATGCCCATCGGGGCGCTCTGCGGCATGTTCCGCTCGCGTGGGAAGTCTTCCCGGGTCTCTCCGCTTGATGCTTCGGGATTATAGACACGTGCTTCCAGGGGATCTTCAGGGAGCGCTTCGGGATTGAACGCACGCGCTTCGAGAGGATCCTCGATGTAACCGTATTTACTGGCATGGCCATAATCAATCACTTTACTCTTGACACCAACCGCGTCTTCTCCTCGGCTCTGCGCGTGCAGCCCGGGCAGGGAGGGACCCATCTTACGAACCCGGATTTCCCTCAGGATCCGTGGCATGTTCTCAGGAGTTAACTGATCATCGGGATAGCGGCTCAGCTCCTCCAGGTCTTCATTGGAGAGCCCAAAACTCGCCAGGATGCTGGAGGCGCTCTCGGGGGTATAGCGGGTTTGGGCATTGGAACCGTGCTCCAAGACCCGCGCGGGGACCGGTGCCTTCTGTCCCGCTGTCCCGGCTGAGCAGGGGGGGTTCTCCCAGCGGCTTGTGCGGGGCTCTGCCTTCTGCTCCTGGTGCAGGTTTGTCTTCTCCTTGACCTTCCTCGGGTCAGCCCTGTGCAGGGTTACCCGGACGTTGATCCTCTGCGACCCCGTCCACTGAATGCTTTCCTGTCCCGAGAACCTCGGCGGCGTTCCCGTCCCTTGCGGCGCTCCAGGAGCGGGCTTCCGGGGGTGACCTGCGGCACCTCCTCCCCGCAGGGATCCCGGAGGCTTTTTCCCAGACGGATTAGGTCCTCTCGGCCTCTGAGGTAAAGTTCCTCTGGGGCTAAACATGGTGCTTTTCGGAACTGCCTGGTTTAACCAAGCATAAGGAGGTGCCGAAGGGTTGGGAACAACTGAGGTCAATTGCTGAAGAGCCAAGTGGGTCTTAATGTGAGCAAGCTGTAAAGGAGGAGGGCCCAACACAAGTGGGCTCCCAATGCCAAGGTTCAAGGAATTCACAAGTGGAGCGAAACTTTCCAAGAACAACACAAAGCTGAAAGTTAAAAGACAAGGATTAGATTAGGGGCTCTTGTCACCTCCCTTACACAGCGGCTTCTAGAACCGGGGAGAAAACAACAACCGAAGTCACCGAACAGGAGTGGAAGCACAGCTTCAATGGGAGTTGGGAACTCAAAAGGTGCTTGAACAACATTTGCGTTCACTGCGTAAGGATCTTAACAGGCAGTGAAGAGAGAACACACTCAAATGAGCTTTACCCAAGGAGTTCAGCATCACAGACAACATTCCCAGTGATGACAATGCAAACACTTCAATCTTTATGACAACACAGTTTGGATTCAGTTACAGTTAGAGCTGTGTTATGAGCAATAAACCAAAGCAGCAAACCTCTCCGCAGGTGTTTATGAGGTGTGAATTGTGGCAGCAATAGGCAGAGAATTCAAAGTGGTTACAACTGGAGGTGAAGTCGCTGTGGGGTTGGGGTGAGGCCAGAACCAGCTTCAGGAGGACACTGAGCTGCTGCACCCCAAAAGCGTTCAGAGCCTGCGGCAGTATTTGAATCCTGTGGTTAGAAACTTTCCACGTCCCAGATGTTAAAGGCAAGTTCTCATCTTGAAACAGCTTTAAACAGAAAGGGGTAAGATCAGATGGAAACTGCAACCACCTACGTACGAGCGTAAAAAGCACAATGGGAACGGGAAGCTCTGCTTTCGGCTGACACCACCGAGACCTCCACCCTGTAAAGCAGCAAGAAAATGTCCAAAGAGAGGTAGAATGAGACAAAGGGGATAAACAGCACAGTCCTGGGGATGTTCCTGTAGGACACTGCTGGGGCTGAACCCCAACCGGGAGCTCAGCCCTGGCAGTTATCGCTCACTGCCTCCCTTTCCCCCCAGCTCCCAGCAGGATGGGGAGGAGAATGGAAGGAATGTAGATCCCATGGGTTCAGACAAGAACAGTCCAATAACTAAAGTAGAACACAAAACTCCTACTGCTAAGGGAAACAATAAGGGGAGAGAATATAAGACTAAAAGAGGAAGGAAATAAAGCACTAACCAGCAGTGATGCCCAATGCAATTGCTCAGCACCCGCCGACTGAAACCCAGCCCGGCCCAGCAGCAATCTGCCCTCCTGGGTGACTCCCCCCACTTCACGTACTGAGCATGACGTGCTGTGGCATGGAATACCCCTTTGGCTAGGCTGGGTCAGGTGTCCCGTCTCTGCCCCCTCCCAGCTCCTTGTGCCCCTCCTCGCTGGCAGAGCATGTGGCTGGAAAGACCTTGATCGGGGTAAGCATTACTTAGCAACAACTAAACCAGCGCTGTGCTATCAGCACAGTTCCCCGACCAAAGCCCAAACACAGCTCTGCCCCAGCTACAGGAAAGGAGAGAAGCGACTGCTACAGCTGCACCCAGGACACACACACCCGAGCAAAGGCCTCGTCTCCCCCCACACTCCTGCAGGGTTCAACACTGCAGCAAGGAAGAACCAGGCAGCCCCAGCCTCACACGGCCCTGCCAGAGGGGTGAGGAGGAGCTTTGGGAGAGGGAAAACCCACCAGAGGGATAAGAACAGGTTAATAATGGAAACCAAGTTAATAATGGAAATCGAGTTAATAATAATAATAATAACAACAATAAAAGGAAAAGGAAAAGGAAAAAGGAAAAGGAAAAGGAAAAGGAAAAGGAAAAGGAAAAGGAAAAGGAAAAGGAAAAGGAAAAGGAAAAGGAAAAGGAAAAGGAAAAGGAAAAGGAAAAGGAAAAGGAAAAGGAAAAGGAAAAGGAAAAGGAAAAGGAAAAGGAAAAGGAAAAGGAAAAGGAAAAGGAAAAGGAAAAGGAAAAGGAAAAGGAAAAGGAAAAGGAAAAGGAAAAGGAAAAGGAAAAGGAAAAGGAAAAGGAAAAGGAAAAGGAAAAGGAAAAGGAAAAGGAAAAGGAAAAGGAAAAGGAAAAGGAAAAGGAAAAGGAAAAGGAAAAGGAAAAGGAAAAGGAAAAGGAAAAGGAAAAGGAAAAGGAAAAGGAAAAGGAAAAGGAAAAGGAAAAGGAAAAGGAAAAGGAAAAGGAAAAGGAAAAGGAAAAGGAAAAGGAAAAGGAAAAGGAAAAGGAAAAGGAAAAGGAAAAGGAAAAGGAAAAGGAAAAGGAAAAGGAAAAGGAAAAGGAAAAGGAAAAGGAAAAGGAAAAGGAAAAGGAAAAGGAAAAGGAAAAGGAAAAGGAAAAGGAAAAGGAAAAGGAAAAGGAAAAGGAAAAGGAAAAGGAAAAGGAAAAGGAAAAGGAAAAGGAAAAGGAAAAGGAAAAGGAAAAGGAAAAGGAAAAGGAAAAGGAAAAGGAAAAGGAAAAGGAAAAGGAAAAGGAAAAGGAAAAGGAAAAGGAAAAGGAAAAGGAAAAGGAAAAGGAAAAGGAAAAGGAAAAGGAAAAGGAAAAGGAAAAGGAAAAGGAAAAGGAAAAGGAAAAGGAAAAGGAAAAGGAAAAGGAAAAGGAAAAGGAAAAGGAAAAGGAAAAGGAAAAGGAAAAGGAAAAAGGAAAAAGGAAAAGAGAGGACTAAAGCCCATGAAGGACAGGAGATGGACACACAGCTCTCACCACTGCTGAGCACTGCCTGGCCTGGCCCAGCAGCGATCGGGGACTCCCAGCCAACTTCTCCAGTTCCCCTCCTGAGCCTGACGTGCTGTGGGATGGGATGGGATGGGATATCCCTTGGGCTGGTTGGGGTTCAGGTCTCCTGTCTCTGCTCCCTCCCGCCTTCTTGTGCCCTCCTCACTGGCACAGCACGGGGCTGAGCAGTCCTTGATCAGGGCAAGGCAAG
>NDXB01003893.1:0-20749 GCA_002631895.1 Agapornis roseicollis
TGCAGTTCCTGGTGCTGTGGTTGGAGTGGCTGCAGTTCCTGGTGCTGTGGTTGGAGTGGCTGCTCTGCCTTTTGCTGTTGTTGTAGTCTCTGCAGTGTATATTGCTGTGATTGCAGTTGTCGCAGGCCATGTTTGGACTTAATGGTCTTGCAGGTGTTTTCCAGCTCTGCTTAGTCTATGATTCTATTAGCAAAGTCTGTTTGAACATCTTGTGCTGCAAATGGCTGTCTTGGTTTTCTCACACATTCTGACAAGGGAGCATTGGGAAACCCTTCATCCTCATCTCCTTTTCTTCTCTTCCAGTGCTTTCCACATTGATTTCATCTGCCATCTCCCAGGGGATTTGCCACCTGCTTGCTAGGTTTTGCAGGGCAGTGGCTGCCATGGCACTGTCTTCCAGGTCTGTGAGGGTCATTGGCAGCTCTGTAAGGGTCTTGGCGTGGTGGTCATGGTGTCCCCAGCATCTTCAGTCCTTGCCCCAGTGTGTGCAGAGTTGGGATGAGGTTCAAGAAGGCGCCGTGGGCTCTGTGCAGAGATGAGGGGGCGGGGTGTAGGCAAAGATGCAGTTTTTGATGAAGCTTGATATGACATTTCCCAAGGTGTTTCAGGACAGGAAATAACCGGAGGTGCAGTTCTTGGGTCAAGTATTTCTTCATGGTGGAAACGTCTTGGTTTGCTCTGAAATGTGAAACTTTCCCACCCAAAAATTCAGCTTTGAAGGCACCAAATCTCTGTCAGGAAGATCTCAGCAGTTGGTGATGTGCTGCTGTGCGGTGCCTGTACACCCTTGGAGCAGAAACGAGTTCATTCTGTCATAGTGCATGTACTTGTTGAGCATTGTCATCTGCTGTCCGGAGTAATTGAGCACAGTGCAGCTCTGACTCTTCTGATTCTTGTTGTTTAAAATGCATAGAAACCTTTGGGTTGTGGTAGTGGAGATCAGTATCAGCAACAATTACCACTTCTAATAAAACCCTGGCAATTAATTTTACATGCTTAACAGCTAATGCAAACAATAGGCCATGCTTTACATTGTTAAATTAGCTCCGGATAAAAATATGCAAGAGGGTTGTTTGGTGTTTTGGGAATTTTTTTTCTCTATGGATATACTGTAGTATTTGTTGTGTGTATGGTGAAAGTGAAGAAGCTCTTTGGTAATACAGTACTGCAGGATGCAAAGATCATGTATTTATTTCTTAGGCTGAAGTTCACATTCCTGATGCTATCTACCTCTCCATCAAATTTGACTCTCAGTGTCATACAGAAGAGGACTGTGATGAGTTGCTCATGTGCAGCAGCAGTGATTTCCAGCAGGACCGACTCAGCTTCCATGGGTCTCCACAGAAGTGGAATGATTTTGAACTTCAGGTGAATATGCTGTGTTTCAAAGTGCAGATGTGTTGGCTAATCTAGTTTTTGATAACACAGTAGCAAATGATGGTGAGCTGAAGGATGACATATTTGTTTTAATCCACTGAGCATCATGATATTGCAGGAAGCTTTTGACTTCAAGTGCTGTCAGTAGCTGGAAATAGGTGTTGGAGCTCTATAAGCAAAGCAGTTTGGGTGACAAAGTGCAAATTAGAAACAAACATGTACACTGTAGAAATTTTTATGACATTCTTTCTGTCCTTTTCCTTCCATATAGTTGCAGAGGTTTACTAAGAAACTGAACTTGGAGTCCCATTGTTTTGGAGCAGCCTTGGCTGTGAAACTTGAATTTCACATTGTGAAACTTCATTTCTGGACAAGGCTCTCTGGATTAAGGCTCTTGATTCCCCTCAGCAGGCTTAACTGAAACCAGGCTTTTGAAGACTTCTGGGTTTTCATTTGATGGCAGGGCTTTCTCAAAACTCTTAGGAATAGGAGAGACCAATGAGTCCATTTTGTGATAAAAAAGAGAAGTTGTTAGATTTTTAGGGGTTTTTTAATCGTAAAACCAAAATGTTTTTAAAATGTTTCTTCATGAAACTGCAAATTCTGCTTTTTAGTGAAAACTAGCATGCTTATCCCAGGGTGCCAGGATTTTCCATGGAACAGAAGGCAATTCTGTTTTAACCAGCTCTAGTATTGCAGAGCACAACAGGCAAGGACCTGTTTTGTTTAGCATTACAGCTAACCATCAGTGTTGCTCTCTGAGAAGCTGGAGCTTCTTGAATGTTCCATTTCCTACAGCAAAACGGTCAAACATTTTGATAGCTCTTCCACTTTTAATCATAACCACTTAAGGGTTTTGTTCCCTAGAGTGAAAATGTGCCATTTAGTTCTCTGACCTGTAAAAGCAGTGCAGCTTTGCCTTCTTTGGTTTTTAACCTTTTGTTTAATGGGCTGTGAATTTGGCTGCCTGTAAAGGTTCTTTCTTCATAAATCATAACTGATCCATAACACAATTGGAAAAGGGAAGCTTAACTGTGTCCAGTATAGAGGTTCTTTAAATCTTCCTTCCATCTAGCTGACAAAAGTGTAAGAGGCATTATCCTTGTATCTTTACACAGTGGAAACCATTCCGTGTTTTACTTCAGCCTCCAGCTTATCATACTGTTCTGTGCATTTCAGAATTACCAAAAAAGCAAAAGATCACATCTCCTGAATGATGATTTCTAGGATTAATCTCTGACAGACTTTTCATTTGAATTGTATTTGTGGTAGCAAAGCTAACTCAGAAGGTAGTAATGTGAATTTTCTTCCTCCCCTTGTACACAGGTGCCACGCTGTATTACAGATTTACTTCTGACATGAGAAATACTGAGTGGGGTTATAAGTTTACAGTGACAGCAGGTCATCTTGGAGGGTTTCAGCCAGGTAAGCACTGTTTAATTTGCCTTTACTTGGGCAAACTTTAGTTTCAGATAAGTTTCTTTCTCATTTTGATCTGGATGTTACCAAAGAAAAGACTTGTGACCTAGAGACATAATCCAGTCTTATCTCAAGTTTTTGTTTGGTGTTACAGTTTGGTATTTCTTGCTTGCCAGGTCAGTATTTAGTGTATGGAGAAGAGAGAACTGACTACGTGAACAGAATGGGTCCTTCCAAAAGTAAGAGCTGTTTGAATTTTACTTGATTTTCTTTCTGCAGGGTTTGAAATTCTAAAGCAGATGCTGTCTGAGGAAAGGGTAGTTCCTCACCTCCCACTGGCCAAACTCTGGGAATGGCAGGTTGGGGTAGCATGCCGTCAGACCGGCCACCAGTGTTTGCAGGCTGTCCGCTTGCTCTTGAAGATAGTGCAGTGCAGTGCCCAGAGGTGAGTGCCAGTGGTGTGCACTGAAAGGAAAAGAGCCCAGGAAGAAAAAGTGACTAAGTTGATATTATTTTGAAGGCAGAAAACAATGATCTGAAGTAGACAATTTGCCTTTGAGATACAATCCACAGTGCCTGATAGATACTTATTATGAAGGGTTATATTGAAGCCATCCTCTTGTTTTGAAGGAAAAACAGTATGTATGGCATGGGTATTCCTCATGAAAATACACATTCAAAACAATGTTGAGCTCTTAGTGTTTTGCAAATGTTCATAGTCACATTAACTCAATGCTAATACTGGAAACAGAGACAACAATGCTGAAACACTGACACTTGCCTGGTTATACCTTTTCAGTTCAGAATAAGCAAACTCATTAAAATAACAGCATCCTACTAGCTTGCTTTGATGAAGAGAAGTCAAAAAGTATATTTGTGCTGTGATAAAACCATTTGGCTCTCTGCAAACTTTAGGTACACTGATCTGCATCCAAGTCTGAAAAGCTGGCTTTGGGATTTTAATCATGGATTTATTACTTTTTCAAGTTCCCTTAGGTATTTTTATCAGGAAATGTAATTTTTGTCATGTGGACAACAGATTTAATTGCTGAAAGGCCAAGTCTCCATTGCGCTTGTATTATTTCTTCACTGATTCAGAATGAAATTAATTGTGCTTAAACACTTCACTGAATTTCAATTTTAGAACAATTCTTGTGCTTCTTCCTTCATTTATGCATCTGCTAAAACTGTATGGTTTTGCTCTCTTAAATTTGTTTGGGGTTCTGTGTTGGGATTTTTTCCTTTCCAGAAACAGGCATAACATCAATGGTTACTATTTCATGTGAATTACCTTTTTTCAGGTACTGTGACCTTACCCTTTGAAGCCACTTTGGCAGCTTTTTACCCATATGGAAAACAACTTGTGTCATGACATGGCCAAACCTGGGATTCTTCTTCCTCTTCATGGTGCACTTGCAAAACATTTCTTTGTTACAGAAAACAGAGTTAGTGTAAGCAGTTCCTGTTTTTGTATCCCTCCTCTCCCCGGTGCCCAGAATGATCCATAGTTCCGTGTTCAATTAAAAGCAGTTTTCCTTTGCCTTGGCAAAGTTCATCAGAGCTTTAGAACCATGAAATGCTTCAGAAACATGAAAAACTTTCTCTTGTGGAGTCTGGCAGCAAATTCTAATAGAGGGGCCATACTGTTGCCATATCCATTGTGGAGCCTTATGTAATAGTCATGACTCCTCCTTATGCACTTAAGGCAGCAAGCCCTAAAGCCACTCTTTATTCTGAGAGGAATGCTGGTTTAATAATTAATTTAAAGGTATTTAAATGTGCTTTTCCTTGAGTTGGTTTTGCACATTTCATAGGATCAATCTGTAATGAACCGATTTCTGTGTTCGCAAACTGTGTTTTAGTCAGGGAGAGTCTTATGTGTAGTTCAGATACCTTTGCTTCATAGGGACTACTGTAATGATCAGCATTTTAATGTTCATTAGTAGGATGATCTCTTTACTAGAAGTGTTGGTGTTCATTGAACGCTTTCTTGCAGGAGCTTGCATCTCTACAAGAGTATTTGCTTGCCTTAAATACTGAAGATCATCTTCATCGCTGCACAGCACAGGTAATAAGATTGCAGAACCTCAGTGATGTGTGGTTTTGCAATACCTTTCTGACAGACAGAGATAATGAATGGTTTCTGACTGCCCAGTGGAGGTGTATAAAGTAGAGATAAATGTACTTTACCTTTACTATGAAAGGCTTCTGAAATACATGAATGACCTACACACAAATGTTCTTTAATAGCCAGCTGATGTGCCACAGACTGGTTGTTGGGTGTCATCTGGTTTACCAAACAGACTTCTCAACAGCCAGAACATGGAAATGGAGCTGGGGGCTGGTCTTTCAGTAGCTGGAAACGCAGTTGCCTTGCTGGAACTGACTGTCATGCTGGAACATGACAATTGTTGCACAGTGATGAGAGGACCAGCTAGATGGTTATTTATCTATTTCTGTTTAATTTCATACAAGTTTTTTTTTTTTTTCCTTTTGGATTGAGGAGAATCATGACTTTGTTTTTTCCTTCTCTCTTTTAGGCCCTGAAAAATGTTGCTGCTATCAGCCTTGCCATTAACTATCCAAACAAATCAACAAGTTTCTGGAATGTTTAATACTGGCTCAGGCTGGAGTGCATGGGGCAGTTTTTCCATAGGACATTGGAATGAACCTTTTAACTCCATTCAGGAAAAGTTCCTTCAGCTTCAGTGTATGAGCACTTTGCAGCCTCCCTTCCTTCTTTCCTTCCACCTTGATGGAGAATTTGTAAAAGTAAAAGTGCACTTCAAGGAAAATCCCCATCTTGAAGTAACTCACCCATTGCCTTCAGTTATGTATGCACATCTTGTAGCATGTAGAGTAAACTGAAAAATCATTTTTTTTTTTTTTTTTTTTTACCCAGAGGAAGTAAATGGAAAAAGGAAGTTGAAAATGGAAGGCCCCTGCATTGGTATCATCTGCTCCCAAGTAAACTTGATAGATGGAAGTGACATGGAAATGACTCAAAGTGATGCCATCAGCAGTGTCTGTTAAGTGTAATTGAAGTGAGACAAGCAAACCAGAATCTGGTGGTCTGATGCAGAAACGGTCCACACTTGAATCCTGTCATGTTTGCTTTTGCTTTGAAGGCTACTACCCAAGAAAAAAGACTTTAATTCTTGCTACATTACCGGTTGTAAACCAAATTCTTGGTGATTCGCATAGCAGTTAAAGGATTCCAGTTTCAGAGCATCCTTGTGCAAGAAGTTTGTGTCTCTTGTTCTTTGATTTGATCAGCTGGATCACCTATTCTTACCTTACCTTACCTTACCTTACCTTACCTTACCTTACCTTACCTTACCTCCAATGTTGTGTTCTAAGAACTGAGGANTTCTTGGTGAATAGCAGTTAAAGGATTCCAGTTTCAGAGCATCCTTGTGCAAGAAGTTTGTGTCTCTTGTTCTTTGATTTGATCAGCTGGATCACCTATTCTTACCTTACCTTACCTTACCTTACCTTACCTTACCTCCAATGTTGTGTTCTAAGAACTGAGGAACTTAAGTGTTTCTCGAAGATCACATCTTTACAAGCAATTATTAATGAAGCTTTTTTCCTCCAATTATTTCAATACTAGTGGCTTAGGAGTTTTTTCTTGGCAATTCTGGGAACCCAGACTCCCAGCACTCAGGGTGGGAGTTAGCAACCTGTCGAGTCTTACCATATAGAGCAATAACTGCATTACTCCTAGTGAACATGGAATCAATTGCAGACCTTCTATGCTGAAATAAATAGGCTTTCTTCCTGCTCAACTGCTCAACTCTGCTGGAAGAAATTGTAAAGAAATTGTATTTTAGACAGTATGGGGGTCCATTAGACAGTATGGTCTTGTCAGGTATGAATTCAGAGAAATTTATGTTCATTATTTTCTTTCTCCCTTCATCCACATCAGGATCGGAAAGAAAGGGACTCAAAAGCTTCAGTAATAACTGAATGCAGGTTGTGTAAAGGCAGTGGCTCTATCAGAAAGGAATATGCCTGCCCAAGGACCTTGCTTATCCACAAAGGGGAGTGGTGCCTAAATGTCAATGTGCAGTGTGTAGAGGAGGGCTGCTTTGGGGATGACCTCTGAATTGATGGTCTCATCTGCTGGGACTGGAATTTTAAGGGTGGGCCAATCTTTTGAGAGGGAAATGGGCAGTAATGTATCCCCTTTTCTTGGAAGGTCTCTAGTGCTGCAGTTAGAGATGACTTGAATTCTGTTCAGCCAGATGAGTGCAAAGTGAATGTTACTTCAGATCAGCTTGAATCAGAATGTCATTATTCTGCCTGAAAGACTTAAAACTGAAGACCAAGCAGCACTATGCTGAAAGCCATTACCTTCAGGATCAAAGTGGCCCTCTTAGCAAATGAGAATGCCAGAATTCAGGGACAAAGTACCACGTATCAAAGTCTGAAAGGAGGCAGAGAGACACTGCTCCAAACCCCCTCCTCGAGCATACTTGGAGGTTAAAGTGCTCCTTCCTTCCCGAATGAGATCCTGATGGGAAGGGACTTGTCAGAGTTGGGGCATGTCTTTAACATGTGGTTCATTTTGTTCCCCCATCTGAGTAATGTATTGGAGTTTGCAATCTCATTGCAGGGGTGTATGAGAGATCTCTGAGGAACAACTGTTCCACAGTTCCTAAGAGCATGAGCAGCAGATTCTGGCATTGGGGAGTTGCTCCACCGAATGAGATGTTCTTTGACTCTAGGCAGTCAAATTAATGGGCAGGTGAGCATTTTGAAATTGCTCTTCTGGAGCAGTAAGACTTGCTATTCACTGCCTCAGTGTGAATCCATGGCTAAGTGGTCAAGGATATGCAATGGTCTGACTTGCCAAGGCATGTAGCATGCTGCTGAGATCTGCCTGTGTTAGCCAAAGAAGGCTTTTTTCTTTTTTCACCTCAGGGATGAAGACTGTAAATAAATCCTTCACAGAACCTCTCATGGCTCTAGCATAGTCACTTTTTTTCCCCCAGTAGACTGTCCTTTTGCTCTCTACAAAGACATGAGGCTGCAAGGATGACACAGGAGTGGCCACTGTTCCTTACTTAGGTGTACCACTTAACTTCCTCTGCCAGCAGTAACTGGCCCCGTGAGTCAGTCGCCCTGCCCTAAAGGGACTGTCTAGGAACAGTGTCCACTACTTATAATCTCTACCCATTAGAAGGAACTGAAGGACCGGGACCTGAGTTGACACCGAATCTGTCGCTGCCTTACAACTCAATCATTCCTTATGGATTTTTTAAGAGACAAGAAACACTGATGATAATGATGATGATGATGATGATTATTTTCCTCCTGATAGTTATAAAGAAAGGCAGCAAATACCAATAATGAATATTCATGACCAATCACATTTTGAGAATCCTGCAGCAGTTCCAAGTGAATGTGGATGATACTATTGAGTAGTATAAAACTGTCTGGGAAAAACAGGTATGCAGAAAAAAATGTGCCTAATATAGCAAAAACAAAAGTTGTCCTGCCTGAATCACCTGAGGATGTTTTGAAATCCAACCCTATTGTTCCTAATGATACATTTGACTTACTTTCATTAAACACTTCCAAAAGAGAGTTTTATGATTTCTTTTCTGATGGGTTTACTACTTTGCAATTTTTATCAGTTATTTAAAATATATCAGGCCTTTAGATTTCTTCCAGTTCAGTTCAACATGTAAAAGGAAAGCTACAGCTGTGGGTAAAATATGCAAACGAAGAGAAATATATTGTAAAAATTCTGTAAAACCAAAACTGTACAACACAAGATCTGGTTTTTTGTTTGCTTTATTCCTCTCCTGACTGAGTGGTAAATGTTTGGATTCACAGTGAGATCCAGGGGATTTCTTGGGGATCTTCAATTTCAGTGCCTGTAAGCAAAACTTTCTTCATGCAGTCAGTGTCTATCTGATACTGTATTGAACTACATATGATACGTACTTCTGGAGTCATCTCTTAAATTGTAGCCCTGCTGCATGCATTCCAGTGTCCTTATCCTAAAAATGAAGGTTTCCCATGGATATGCACTGGTTTCAGTGCCTGTGTTTACTTTTGCCTCTGAAACACACATCTTGGGCCCCAGATGTCTCATGTAAAGCTGAGATTTGTCTTAGTACCTCTGGATTCTAACTAGTAGTGTTTATCAGTGGAGTTGCTTGTGCCTGCTTAGTCTAGTAGCTCAGTGCAGAAGCTTATTTACCTTGGGTTTGGTTCCAGGAAAGGGTTGTTCAGGAAGTGGGAACAAGTTGCCATCTTTCTGTATTTACCTAAAGCTGTAAGTTGTTTCCACTTGTTCCACATGCTCAGGGAATGGTAAATTAGGAGATTTTATTAAACACAACTAGCATGGTTGTGAAGATGTGGGAGAGCAGGGAGCATTCCCTGAGGCAGCTGTGTTTGAGGCTTCAGCACAGTGGTAAATGTAAGGCATTCAGTTTGATCTGCTGCTAAGTTTAGTGTGGTCCCAGGCACTGGGATGTAAGGGAAGTCACAACCATCAGGTTTGCGAAACACTGTGTTTTCAGGAGAAGTTAATTAAAAATGTTTTTCTTCCAAGAGGTGCAAATGAGGCTGCAATGTCCCATTAGGTCAAGACCTGCCCTTTTCATCATCTTAAACCTTCAGTGACCATCTGCAAATCCATGAAGGTGCCCTGCTATAAACTATGGGCACATTGGAGCAGAGCAAAGCTCTGATAATCTGATCCAGTACTTTCCCTTTTTAATGATGAATGTGGTTTCTTGCAACCAGAAGTGACTCGTGTTGGATATCAGCTGGGGAAACCAGCAGCACAAGGAGCCTACCCTGCCTCCAGGTGACGAACAACAACCACGACCATGGGAGCCTATGAAAAGAATGGCCTGGTCTTTAGGCAAATCTGCTAGAATGTTGGAAAACAAATTAGTATATGTAAAAGGGGACACTTTTCAACACTTCAGGAGATCAGGCTGGATAATAACTAAGAAGGTGCATTGGTAAAATGGCCTGGAAAAATAGGAACTGTGCTGGGCTTTGTATGGGAAACAGCAATCTGGCCCACCTCTGAATTTCAATCCAAGAAGTCAATTCTGATTCAAGTGAATAAGAGAGAAATCCATTATGAAGAGAGAAGTAATTAAGAGGTAAAGGAAGTAAGATTAAAGCTCATTCTTTCCATGCTGGTTAGGTCTAATTGAATCGGGTCTATTCTGCAGTAATCTTGCCTGATTTGTACCTCATAAAAAAGAATCATGCAACGTAATAGAAAGTACTTTCCCAGTTCAAACCCAGGCTGCAACATTGTGGTGGGGCTCATAAATGAGTATGCAATTTAAGGAGGAATAAATCCTTTAACCCCCAACACTACCCCCCAAACCCTTATTTCCTCCAGGTGGAAACATTAACAAACATTGCTGATAAATAGATGGAAATCTCAGTTTTGGAGTGGTCCTTAGCATTTAGAGAGTCACTCTTTTTATATTCAAGGGCTGAGAATTGTTTGTTTAGATTCAGGGAAGACGGGAGAAGTGAGGAAAGGAAAACTGGACTGTCTTGGAGACAGATCTATCTACCTAAGTGTTACAGAGTTTGCTGGGGAGTTTCTCCTTATGAATGCTTTCCTGACAATTTTAATTGGTTTTATTCTCTCTTTTTAAAGCTGGTTTCTTGCTTCCATTCCCCACTTCACTGTCTGACTTCCCATAAATATTACTGCTTTTTTTTTTTTCTGTTTTTCACATTTGCTGTGCAAATAACAAATATTTAAGCTTGTCTTGCAGGGAAAAAGTCAGCTTTATTAAAACCAAAGGAATACCAAATTAAAGTGCCTGCAAATACTTGTCAGCGATACCTTCTCTCACAGGCTTCTTTCCAAAGCACTTTGTTAGCATCTCCTAGCACCTGTAGCATCAAACATGCTTACTCCAAGCCATTTTGAGACCTACATTTGCACATGAGTGACTGCTAGATGAGATGCTCCATTTTGCAGGCATGGTGTGGAGTACATCCGGCAGTGAGTGTCCCTCTCCTTACCAGCACTGTTGAGGAGTGTTCTCCATTCCTACCTGCAAAGGACTGAGGTTTGGCCAATTATGGTGAGCTTGCTTGTGTTCTCTGATGGCTCTGAGCAGTGACTCCAGTGACATATTTTCACTTGTCTCTTCCTTTTGTGACCTGCTTTAGTGCATCTCTGTGCCTTGCTGCAAGTCCCCCACAAAGGGTGTGGGTGTGTTTTGTGGCTCCTTCTCTTGGCAGAGACAAGATGTGCAGTGTTTCCTTAGAGATACAGGGAGAACTGGCACTCAGGCTTGCTGCTGTCAGATGGTGTTTGCTCTCTTCCAGGTGGCGTTGGGAAGGTGGTTGCTAAACATCATACCTTCTTCCTCTGTCGTGCTTAGTATCTGACATTCATAGAATGGTTTGGGTTGAAAGGGACCTTAAAGATCATCTGATCCTAAACTTTTAGCTCTTTGCTTGCCCTTATCTTTAATGCACCTCTGTGGAGCTGGGTTAGGAGCTCGCCTTTTACCTTGCTGACTTTCAGCCACCCAAAGGTCTTATCCTCCTCAACCACATTCAGTTTCTAGGAACCAACAAAACCTCTTTGTGGACTCCAAAGGAGCTGCTGCTCTGCTCATCCACTGGCAGTGCTGTTATATCAGGAACATGGACAAAGACAAAACAAAGTGAAAAGAGGTAAAGCGATGCACAGCATGTTTTGGTAATTACTTTAGTTAAACAAACATTCCTCATGTGTTGTTAACCAGACCCAGTATGTTTCCACAAACTATATGACTGGGGTATTTCTGTACTGTTGGACAGTGGCAGAGTCCTGTGGTTTCATTAGGTTGTGAGAGGGAGGACCCAGGGAGCTGAAAATAGTTCCTTTATTTACCACAAACTCAAAAGCTCTCAGAGAGCAAAGCAAACTCCTCTTGAATTTTGCACTGACAATGCTTAAACCCAGTAGAGCCTGCTGCTGAGAGCCTATAGTTTTTCTTTAAGTCTGCAACACAGGCAAGGGGGGAATCCATGGATGAGCAGTGTGGACTGATGTCCAGGAGGTCCCACTGCCTGTCCCTTGTGCTTGCAATGCGCTGGAGGAATTAGAGATGTTGCTCTGCTCCACAAGATCTCCTCCTAGCCAAAATCAGTGTTAGAAGGGCATGAGAAAGATTCCCACAGTTCCGTAGGGGCTTTGTCTGCTTGCTTACCAGCCAGGGGGCTTCATGCCCCCTGGGCCAGTGAAGGCTGCAGGCTGCACGCGCTCAGTCTAAGAGCCATTGGTGCTGTTGCTGCTGCTGCCGGTAGAGTTTCTTCTGCATCAACCCCACACGTTTCCTTCACAGCTCATTGCTCATGCAGCTTCAGAGCCCTTGCCCTGCAGCCGAGCACCAGCAACAGCGAGTCCCGTCATGGGGAGCAGCAAGTGCCTGTTCTTGGTACAGTGACCAGGGTGGCATCCAGGGCTCCTCGCCCCCAGAGTGACTGCGGCCCTGGGTACACGCTGCATTCCCTGCTCCGGCCACGGTGCAGGCAGCGGGGGTCTGCCGGGCTCCTGGGCTCTGAGCGTGCTCAGCTGGAGAACAGCCAGCTGCAGGGCTGTGCCAGAGAAGGGTTAGGTTGGATGTGAGGAACAATTTCGATGGCCAAAGGGTGCTTGGGCAATGGAATAGGCTGCCAAGGGCAGGGCTGGAGTCACCGTCCCTGCAAGTGTTCACACACCGTGTAGACGGGGTCCTCAGTGCCATGGGTTAGTGGTGACCTTGGTAGTGCTGGGAGAGGAGTGGACTTGATTATCTTAAAGGTCTCTTCCAACCTGGTTGATTCTTTGATTCTAAAAGCAGCTCCGCAGCTTCTCTGAGTTGCAACCCCCTTGTGTGTTATTGCTGGGACTGCTCTGCCCTTTGCAATACATGTGTTATTCCTGGGCTCCTGAGCAAGAGGTGCTTTCTTTCCCTGCTTTTGAATCATTCTAGAAAGCAGCGGGCTCCTCCTCAGCAGTGCAGTGCTGAGCAGCAGTGCTGACTTTACCTGGGTCTGTGTCCAGCTCCTTCCCAATCTTAGGATGTGGCTCCCAGCAGATGGGTGGCCCACAAGCCATTTACTGCCCTGAAGAACACAGCCATGACACCAGCACAGGCTGCCAAAGACAGCGTTTGCCTCTTCTCCTTTTAAGACTTTTCCTCCTTTGATTTCAGAGAACTTCACAGTCTGACCTGGCTTAGCAAGACTTCAGCCTGGCTTGAGCTAAATGAGACCAGGGTCGTGATTGCTTCACTTGCAGAGCCATAAACTGCAAGTGATTGTCTTAACATTGCTTCTGATTTTTACATTGCCCATTCCATGAGGCTGCTGGGGAAGCAGATCCCTGCTGCACCTGTAAGGTGCCTGTGCTCTCCGTTTTGGTTTTTGCAGCTTTCTTACAGTTGCCCAGGTAGCATCTTACAGTGTTGGGAACCACCATGCTCTGGTCATCACTTTGGCTACCAGATCCAGATGGGAGAGGCACCACCACTTGCTTGTTCTCCCAAATGCCCCTTAAGGTCCCAGTGATGTACAGAAATAGACTCTATAACTTGGGAGCTATAAAGTAGGTAAGTTTATTGTGCACAGATGCACGGGGGATCGCTCCACCACAAACGTGCATACCCAAGGAGGGAAAGCCCTCCCAAATTTATACAGTGAAATAATACATATTCATGCAGTGCCTATACATAATCATTACATATCCCTGCCTATTCCTGCTTCATATGCTAATGTATGCTAAGTAGATTATCAGTCTCTTGCGCTTGCGCAGATCTTCCTAAAAACTGTGGGCAGGGGTCTTCTAAATATGGGTGGCGGTCTTTGAGAGGAAGGCCGTAGGTCTTCCTCATGGTGTACTTTTCACCTTTTGCCTGAAACGTGATGATCTTTCAAGGTAGCCTTGTTAGCCATCTGTTTTCCATTTCCAAGGAGATTTATTGATGTGTTTTGTTGGGTACATCCTTTCAAGACAGTGCAAGGCCATTCCTCATACATAGGATCTTTGTTTAAGAGAAAGCAAACTTCCTTCCCTCCATTAATCATTGCAATTATAGTTCTTTTTCTTGTATAACTCTTTATATCACTGACATACAAGTTGTTCTCTTGTGCAATTTCACTCTATGTTTTCCAGGTACTAGCCTTTCTTATACCAAGCTTCCTTGTACATTAGTTGGACCTTCTTGTACTACATTCCCCCCTGTGCATTGGCTAAACCCCTGTATCACCAGGCTAGCCCTAAGTAGAGATTTGCTTGCTTGTGAGGTTTGGGCTCCTCTTGTCCACAATCAGCTGCAGGTGTGCTCATGTGCTGTGAGGTAGCTGCATGCAGAGTCATGCTGCTGTCAGCGCTGATCCATGGCTTTAATTACAAACTGATCTTTCCTTAGTCTTGGACAAGTTAAAAGAGATGACTGCAGCTCAGCCCCAGCTTGTGAGTGCTTCAGTTCAGTATTGGGTGCCCTCATCTGTAGCAAAACTCAACCTGAGTGTGAATGTCTCTGGGCAGAAGCTGGTTTGTGTGTCCCACCACCAGTCCCCTGGCATCGGACTGCTGGCTCCCCCAGCCTTGCTCTACTCTTGGCACAGTGCAGCTTGTCCCTCTGATCATCTGCGGTGGCTCAGCCGAGCTCCCGGCTCACATATACCTCCTTTGGTGGGTTGGAGACCCCAAAGGTTTTGGTGATCCAGACCCCACTTTCTGCTGGGGACACAGGAGGAGGAGGGCAAAACAGCCTGTGGCTGTTGGGGGATGCTGCAGCCCTAGATGCAGTGGAATGGTCAGGTATTGGTCAACCCCTGTTATTCATGGTCTTGCTTTGGGCACTGCCTTCAGGGCTTTCTGAGTGGCTGCAAAACCCTCCAGCAGCATTTTGCCTCTCCCTTTGCAGGTGTCTGGGATGGGAGCAAGGAAGGCTTGAGGGTGGCATCAAGCTCAGGCAGTATCGAAGCCTTGGACACCTCTGGAAGCTAGCAAGCATTAGCCCCAGGCTGCACCTGCAAATGGTGACACCAGAAACACAACATCCTGGTAAGCAGAGCTTGGGGGATCCCCAAAATAAACCATCTCTTTGGGGACCCTCCCACGCCCTGGGAAGCAGCCCCTCTATGACACCCCATTTCCATGGGCCTCCCAGAAACACACTGCAGCTCTGGCCCCAGGGGATGCTGCAGGCACCAGGTTAGTATGAGGTGTCCCTGCCCATAGCAGGGGATTTTGAAACTTAAGATCCTTTTCCAACCCAAACCATTCTGTGATTCTATGATTCTATGTTCCCCCCCATCCTGGCTTTTTAGCTTTTGACTCCCAGGGCCATGGTGGCAGCTCAGCACCTTCCCAGGGAGTCCTGCCAGCTCATAAACTTCTTTTAATCTCTCTAAGAAGGTCCTTTGTGCAGCCTTTTGTCAACAGGGCCTGTCCTATTGCTACAGCAGCAGCCATTTTTGCTGCAGGACACACCTCTTTGTTTTTCCAGCTCCTTTCTGTTGCTGTCAGATTTCTCTGTCACCCAAAAGAAAATCCTGAGAAAAGCTCAGCCCTGGGCCTGTGCCCTTGTCACCCTTCCTGATTCAGGAAAACCCTTGCTCCCCTAGGACTGGTTTTCTTCAGGCAATGGCCTCAAAACAGCCTGCTCAGCTGCAGCTCCTTGGGACAGCTTTGCTTGCTGGCTTTTACCCTTAAAATGGTTGTGCCTGTGGTGGCAGGGCTGGAAACAGTGTGGTTTGCATCAAGGTTCCCGGGGAAGGGCTGGGGACAATAATGTCCCTAGAAACCATCAGCAGGAATTATGCAGATACACCGAGGGCTTTTCTCACTGAATGCTTTCCCTCCATGCATAAAACATCCCAAAATTAGTGGGTTTGGGATATTGACTTCACCTCAATCTACCTTTGTGGAAATCGATCTGGTGGTTAAAGTGGCAGCAACACTGATTGAAATGGGAAGCCTTTCTTTCAGCCGGGACACTCCATCTTTTGTAATTCCAACACAGAAAAAACAGAAACACAATGCCCATTGCAGTTAAAAAACTCAGTTTATTGCAGAATGCTCCTGAGCAGAGAGAGAGCGCATCCCCCGGTAAAACAAATCCCTTCCTGATCCCCTTAAGAAGAATAGAGCTAAAAACGTCTTATCGCAGAACTTACTTAATCCTATGTATTACCCACATCTGTAAACAGAAAGTGCTGTACCGCAGGAGATCCTGCTCCAAACCCTTTCCAAATTAGCATAATTTGAAATATTCTAGTACTAAGACTTCATCACTTATCCCATCCAGACAGAAGCACAGCTAGTCAAACCTTAAGATCGACTATGGCTCTAAATACAGTCTCCAAGGAATGAATCAATTCTTTAGGTATACATTACTATATAACTATATATAACTTTATATACTTTATATAACTATAAAGTTGTAAGTATCTATAAACTTATACATGAAGCTATAAATAACATCAAAGTTACAAATAAAGCTTTAAATAACATCAGTTACATATAAAGCTTTAAATAATGTGTAAGTTTATAAATAACGCTATATATAACATGAACGTTATAAATAAAGCTATAAATAATGTATAAGCTTATAAATAATGCTATAAATAACATCAAAGTTATAAATAAAGCTATAAATAATGTATAAAGCTATAAATACCACGATAAATAGCACCAAAGTTCTAAATAAAGCTTTGAAGCTAGAAGCATCTTCCAAGTTCACAAACGTGCAGAAGAGGTGTGAGCCCCATCCCAGGTGCCAGCTATGTGTGGAGCACTGCTGCCGGACTCTCAGGAGGGAACCCACATGTTCACACACTCCCCATTGCTGTGCCTTCCTCCGCAAAGCAGCCCCACTTGAGGGCTCCACCTCCCAGCTCCTGGGGATCTAGGAAGCAAAGAACACCCAGTCGGTCTCAGGCCTTGCCTATGGCTCACTTGGCAGCATGCACAGCAACTGTGCTCTCATCAGGTACAGTCAAATCTGGCCCAAGGGTAGCCTGTACCTTGAGAATTTGAGGCCAGCTCTTTATAACAGGAATTCTTCCAACCTGTCAAAGCTGTCAGTAGAAACACCCCAAAAAATAAAGTGTGCTCCCATTCTTCAAGCTCCATTCTTTATCTCTGCATTTGCCACCATGGACATCAGCTGCCAAACATCAATTGCTACCAAACCCTGGTGCTAGCTACAGAAATGATCTGTGCCACCAAGAAGTCATTGATCAAGAACTCTTAGTTCTACAGTTTAAACAGAAGCCTGTCTGCTCTCACAATGGCATCCAACCTTGCCTCTCAGCTTCCTGACATGAAGACTTTTCTCCTTACTGAAATGTTTGAAAGGGACAGGCGTTTGGAGCTGCATTGTTAACTAGCATCAGCATCTGCAATCTAGAGACTACTCCTTAAAGTGGGCAACAGCTCTTCAAATTCTACAGTCAGCTCTTGGATGAACAGATGAGAGGGAAATGGCTTCCTATGAGACTTGCAGGCTGCACCAGCCTCTCATCTACGATGGGCCCAAAGGACCTTCTAGGGTTAGGGTTAGGATCGTAGAAACCACTGAAACGCAGTCCATTTAGCTCTTTTGCTCCATTTGAGGGTGTTGCCGTGACCCGAGCTTGGGGGTGGTGCGGTTCTGCCGCAAGTCCCGGCCGAAACACGAGAAAAAAAAGCGGCGGTCAGTGTTAGGGCTAGGGTTAGGGTTGTTGCAGTGTGTTCAGAAACTGTATTTTGAACAGAAAATTGTATTAACTGTAGTTAGCAGTAGTCACGCTAAGGCCTGACAGATCAAGAGGCCTATACTTGGAATATGTTGTGGGAAACAGTAACTTAGTAATAATTGTGTGTTCACAGAAATCAGTAGAGCATGCTGAGAAAGGTAGAGTTTGTTAAAGTACAGATTGTCATCTACATGATGTATGTGACTTATCTAGTAGAGTGTAGAAGTTATATTATTTAGAAGAATGTATCGTTTAGAGGTACAATGTAACCGTTAACCAAAGGTTTAAAACATTATGTAACCTTAGTGAAGCAAGAAACCTTAGAGATGAAGTAATTGTGTAAGAAGGGTATATAAGCATTCTGATTTGTTTGCTTGTGGGGCTCTGACTTTGGACACTAGTCCGTAGGTCCCCGGGGCCCTCAATAAAGCACCGCATAAAACAACTTTGCTGTTTTGTGTTCTCCTATATCGTATCGGGCAACAGGGTTAGGGCTAGGGTTGAAAACCCTAGGGAGGGGCGTGGGCGCGTCCAATCCTAGGGGGAGCAGTCAGGCTCTGGGGGGGCGGGCGTGGTCAACCCTTGGGGGCGGAGTCAGGCTTGGGGTGGGCGTGACCAACCCTATGGGGAGGAGTCAAGCCGCCGTGGCGTGTCCAACTCTATGGGATGGAATCAACCTTAGGGCGTGGCAACCCTAGGGGTGGAATCAAGCCGTAGGTGTGGGGCGTGCCCAAGTCTGTAGAGGAAGATGGACTTTATATTGTAATGGTAGCACATGCAGCTGGCAACAGAGCTCCCTGTTTCTAGGTTATTGCCAGCAGCAGCTTTGTTTCCTGGCACCACCACTGTGTGAGCAGGGGATGTAGTCCTCACTTTGTGAACAGGACACCTGATAGAGGACCCCAGAAAGAGAGGATGCAGTACACGTTTAAGTTATAAAAGAGAAAGTGTTCTTCACTTATGTTGAGACCCTGGCGGAGATCACAGTTTACACCAGAATGACCATCATCAGCTTTCTGATCTGGGTCCTCCACAGTGTAAGCAGGAGCTGTATGTTCACACTGAGAGACTTGCTTCTACATCTTTAGTCAGGGAAGTTAAGGTGAACTGACTTGTTGTGACAATGCTGTAGACCCCGCTCGTTGCTGGTGATGTCCAGACTCACCTTTTGCTCTGGCTTGTCAGCTGTATACGCTTTAGCTAGACTTTCACAGTCTGTGAGCTTTGCTGCTGCATCTGGAGAATTAACATCAGAGGCACTGTTTTAAGAATGACTTTACAAGTCAAAGTAGTGCACACTGCCATGTTGCTGGCACTAGAGCAGAGCTCCCTGTTTCTAGGTTATTGCCAGCAGCAACTTTCTTTCCCGTACCGCCACTGTGGGAGCAGGGCATAGAGCCCTCACTTTGTGAAAAGGATGCCTGAGAGAGGGCCCCAGAAAGAGAGTATGAAAAATAGCATTTTAGTTAAAAAAGTGAAGGCGGATTGCCCTGTTGGTGAGACCATTATGGAGCTCACGTTGTGCAGCCGAATGCCCAACAGCAGCTTTCTGATGTGGCTCTTGCGCTGTATAAGGCGGAGCTGTATGTTCACCCTGAGAGCCTTGCTTCTACATTTTTAGGCAGGGAAGCTAGGGTAGGATGTTGCAGAGCTCACTCATTGTTGCTGATGCCCAGACGCAGCTTTCTGCTCTGGCTTTTCTGCTGTATATGCTTTAGCTGAACATTTGCAGTCTGTGAGCATTGCTCCTGGATCTCACAAGGAACAAAAGAGGCCCTGTAGGAAGATAGACTTTGCCTTGCAAAGCAGTGCACATTGCCATGTTGCTGACACTACAGCAGAGCTCCTTGCTTGTAGGTGATTGCCAGTACCAGATTTCTGTCCTGGCACCTCCACTGTGGGAGAAAGGGATAGAAACTTCACTTTGTGAACCGGATGCCTGAGAGAGGACACCCTATGATAAAAACGTGAAGCCGGATTGCCCTGTTGTTGGAACCCTGGCAAAGCTCAGAATATACAGCCGAAAGCCCAGCAGCATCTTTTTGATTTGGCTATTTCTGTATTAAGCAGGACCTGTACGTTCACACTGAGAGCCTACATTTTTAGGCAGAAAAGCTAGGGAGGGCTATGTTGGTGACATCGTTGCAGAGGTCAATCTTTGTTTGCTATTCTTTTGCTTTGTCAAGTTGCAAAGGATGCACAGTGTGCTACTGGAGTCAGATCCACAGCCTGGCAGGTGCCAGGAACCAACAATGAGGCTGATGGGGAACAGCTGTCCTGGCCATCCAGTTCATGGCTCCAGACATTCTAGTTATAGTGATGTGATGACTATGTGCAACTCACTGGTCTGTGTTTGAGGGAGGGAGAGAAGCCCTGTATGCATTACTCTATCACAGAGCATTTACTCTGCTGTGCAGCCCCTGACACCCAGAAGAAGGGTTTGGCTCCTGCAACTGAGAGAACATGCAAGTAGGACTTACCCTTGACAAGTCACTGGCTTCAGAATCAAAGCAAGCATAGGCAGAATACACAGCTGATGAACATGCGCTCTCATAGGCTCCAAGTGAATCAACCAGTACAGATCCCACACTGATCTTTTCTGATTATATTCATTTACAATTAGTGTTTGATTTAACAGAATTGTTATTTTTATTCACTACAATCCGGACAGGAAAAAGTCAGGCTCTCTGCTGTATAAAATAGCCTGTGACCACAATGATCAATCCAGTTCACTAATTCCCTTTCTAAAGGTAAAAATTAAACAAACAAACAAACAAACAACAAAGAAAAAAACAAACAAAAAACCCCTGAGAAAAACGCTACCAAAACCAAATGAAAACACCAAAATGGAACACAACTTGTGCCTATTCCTCAAAACAGCTGCTGATCAGGTGGATGTTACCATTTGCTAACAACAATGAAATTGTCTGTATAGAGACAACCCTCATCTTGAATCATGCCACAAGGGACAAGCACCAAAGGGAAAACTGTCACAAGTGCAGATACTGTCTGTTCCACTCTGAACAGTACTTTTAATGGACATCATTCAGACTCTACATCTTGATAGAAAATATGATGAAAAACATGAATTGCTGGCAGGAACACAGGGCTTCTCCAGGTTCATTCTGCAACCCAGGGAAAGGGGTTGAAAACATGGTGAAGCAAGCTTTTTTTTTTTTTTTTTTTTTTCTTTTTTTGTATGCAAAAAAAACAAGTTAGATAAAGC
>NDXB01003894.1:15972-45984 GCA_002631895.1 Agapornis roseicollis
CCTCGATTGGAAAAAAAAAAAAAAAAAAATCAGTTAGTTAATATTGTACTGATAAATACAGTTGCAGTGTAAGTTGTGAATGGAAGCCATCTGAATAATTAAAATTGAGGGGCTTTTAATTTACTTGAGACCAACACTGACTGGACAAACTCTTTTTGAATTTCCTGCATATAACTTGAGAGTTTTCAACCAAACAAAGGGCACTTGAGTGTAAGACAAACCTATTATTTATAGTGAAAACTTAGAAAATTGATTTTATTAGTTACTCACAATTAAAATGAATCTTACCAGAAGACCTACTCAGTAGAATTTAAGCTTCTGAAGTTAGTTTTGAGTGGCTAGACCAGATAAGATTCTAACATGAATCAAAATTTATCTGTAATGCAGACTGTAAAATAATTTACTTGGCCTATTATCTATTTCCATTTAAGGAGATTTTGCAATAGCAATGAGTAATTTGTGCAAAAATAATAGCGTCATGGGATTTTTTTCATGGAGCAAAATGTTTTTAAAATGCTGCAGCTGGGAATGTCAGTAAAAATTTGTATTTATTATAATTTAGTAAGTACAATATTGACTGTTCCTGCAAACATCATGTTACAGTTGTGGTGCAATTGCTGAAATAGGACAATAGATTTTAACACTGTTTTTCATCTATCTGTTCTTAGAACAAATGCTTGGGTTTTTTTCCATTTCATCTGTAAGGTGATCTGCATTCATATTGCTAACAGAGGCCTCTGGTTTGTTCTTTCCTCTGTTTTCAAAATACAAATGTAATCTGGGACATTATATTACTAACTTCATTCATCTGTTAGAATTTGCTGCCTGTTGATCATATGGCGTTTACTTTTCTCTGAGAAGTAGATATCGCAGAGTGGTCCTGTGTTAACAGACTTCGTTTAATGTAGCTTAGACTGATTCTATCTTATGGAAAAGTAAATACTTGGTATTTGTGTGGAAAGCTGTAGGCTGTTTAAACAGGCTTTTCCAAGAAAAAAAAAAAAATAGTTTAGAATATCTTGGCAATGGATAAGAAGTGTTTCCATATGCCTGGTTATGGCTTTGTTCCATTTGGACTTGCAATGTGATGTTTTGAATGGAATGAATTGAACTGAATGAAATCACCACTACATAACTAATCTGTTCCTAGTTTGCAAAATTTTTACTTTTTTTGACAGTGTAGAGGGTCTTAGCTCACATTAAAACGAGGTTCTAATTAAGATTTAAATTTCTTCAGATGTTTTATCATATGCAGAGAAGAGAGTAAACAATAAGATGCAGTGTAGCAGAAGGGAGACATTTATAAAAGTAAAAAGAAAATAAAGAAAAAATAAGAAAATTCATTTTTCTGAAAATGCACTGTAAGACCCATAGCTAAAAGAACTAAATTGTGACATAGAGAAAAGTAGCAGCAAATGTCACATTGCATATTAGGTTCATGGAACTGAGGTGTGCAAAATACGCATTAATAAATGGTAAAATATAAAATATATATCACTCTGCCTTTAAACTTTCAAACTTTTGCAGTTAGGGTAGTTGTGTCTCAGAGAATCCAAGGAATGAAAGAAATCCTGATTAGAATGGATTTCTGGATATAAACTCTTCCAGTTTCCCTTTGGAGGTGATCAACCAAAACTTTGTCTTCATAACCTTCTCTGAAGGTGTGTCCACACTTTCTATGGATATCCTGATGTAGTGCTGTACTCTGAAGAAATTTTTTCCATATGTACAGCCTGATTTGCTTAGCTAACCCTTCAAGGCTAACCTAACAGCCTGATTTGCTTAGCTAACCCTTCAAACACAACCCCTTGTGTTTGTATTGTCTATTATTTCTGCAAAGAGTTTAGCTCTGCTTCTTCAAGTGTGGGACTTGGCTTTAACTTTGCTAGATTAAAAACAACTCTGCTCTCCAACAACCTTTCCATTTCAGTCATGAGCTTTAGTAGTCCTCTGCTGTGCATTCTACAAAGTTCATCTATCTCAGGGCACAAGGATATTTCTGGCCTTGTAGTGAACCTAGTACTTGTACCTGCAAATGTTTTCAGCCTGGCTGCTGCTCATCTAGTCAGTTCCCATCAGCCACCTGTTCCACCCAAAGTAAAGAGCTTGGCCCTTCAGCCTGTTAAAGTTCATTTTCCAAGATCCTGCTGGCTTGATTATTTTTTCATTCATTATGTCAGTCATACCTCTTAACAAAACATCATCCAGAAATTTGCCAACTTTGCCTTCTGTTGTCCCTGATCAAGGGACACAAGTACTGCTCCCATGTGTCATCATGGAAGTCATTAATGCTCATGGACCATGGCTAGCCATTGGTAAATCTGTGCGTATTGCTCTTGATGACTGCCTTGTCTTCCATGTATTTCAAAATAAATTCCAAATGAATGATAGTTGTAATCTTTCCAGTGTCTAAGGTGACACTAGCCCGGTTTAAAGTTCCCCTGATTTCCCTTCCTTAAGATTAATGTAAAGTTTGACTTTTTTCCAGTTGTTGAAGACCTTTCTTGATTACTGTGATTTTAAAAGATGATAGTAACCTTGTGCTCACTTCAGACAGCTCCTTCAACACTTTCAGGTAAATTTGATCTAGTATATCCTGTACTTGGGTATATCCAGCTACTTTTAAGTTGTCCTTAACTTGTTACTCTCCTTTTTTTCTGCTTCCAAATCTACGCTGATACCAGCAGAAGTTAAAAAGTAGGCTTTGCCAGCAAAGACTGAAGGGAAAAAAGAATTTAATAATTCAGCTTTTTCAATATAGTCTGTCAGACAAATTGTCTCTCCCATTTGGCAAGCATTTATTTTCTGTGAACTTCCATCTGATACTAGAATACTTGTAAGGACTCTTCTTGTTACTTTTTATGTCCCTAATTCATTTATCTCTAATCAGATTTTGGTCTTTGTGATTTTTATCCTTAGAAATATTAGCAATGTTTTTTGTAGTCTTCCTTTGTTTCCTATCCTTGTTTTCACTTTCTGTATGATTTCTTCTAGCATTTCTTTAAGAAGTTCTCTGTCTAGACATTCTAGCCTTTGGTTTAAATTCCTGGTCTTGATGCATGAAGGTGTTTCTTTCTCCTGAGCTCCAACTAAGTTTTCTTTAGAAGTCAGCTAGCTGTTCTGTGTGCCTCTTTTGCAGGAGATTCCAAGGGGGCTACCCCAACAATATTCTAAATAAGTCAAAATATGCTATCCTGAAGTCCAGAGTCCAAGCCCATGGCTTACCTTCTCAGCATTTCTCCAAATCAAAGAATCATAGAATCATAGAATCATAGAATGGTTTGTATTGGAAGGGACCTTAAAGGTCATCTAGTTCCAACCCCCCTGCTGCAGAAAGGGATGCTTTACTCAAAAGCAGGTTGCGCAAAGTCCTGTCCAACTTGGTCTTAAGTACTACCACGGATGGGGCACCATAACTTCTCTAGATCTCAGTCTTCTCCTGGTCACTGCAACCCAAACTAACATCTGTGATCACATTCAAATCTATTTCTTCCTTGCTGAGCAGCAGTTTAGATAGAGTATTTCACTGAAGGACGCCTGTAGCCTTTGCATTAGGAAATCATAAGCAGTGCCCTCTAGACTCTTCCAGCATGACTTCATTCAGTCTACTGGAAGCAGTAGCAGCCCTATGGAATTGAAGAGGACAAGAAGTAATTGCTCCATGGCATGGAGACCTGTTCAAGATGGATGTGAGGATAGAGCTTAGGAAAGAAAAACATTCAAATGTGTCTCATAGTCTTCATCTTTAGAGGTCTTGAAGCACAAACTAATCTGTCAGGAAAGATTTATGCATGATTGTTCAAACACAGAGGCAGAAGAGTGACCTAAATGACCTTTCTGTAAATGGGAAAGAAGTTGTCAAATGGGACATGAGTCTGGAAATTTGAATATTCCTAACTTAGTAATCAACTAAGAGTGAGTAACATGATAAAAGAAGGTGGGTGGAAGCCTAAGTGTTAATATGAAAGTTACCCTTTGAATGTACTTATCAGGCTTTCAGAGTGCTGTTTTGGGCTTATTATGGCACACATGAATATTACTGAAAAGGCTACCTGACACAACAGGATGACTTAAGCTGAAAATATTTGGTTGTCAGATTTTATAAAATATATAAAAGCTATAATCAGAACACTGTAGAAAATCTTGAAAGAATGTGAAATTTGCAAAAGTTGAGTACTGCCTGTTTTGCTGAATGAAGAAATGAAACATAGTTTGTCATACAGGCAAGCACATAACTCATTTGAACACATTATCTCAATTTGCTTTTAATTCATTTATGCTCAGCCCATATGCATATGGATGTAGATGATTATTGTGTGGACAAAAAGAAGGGCAGAAAAAAATTCAGTTACTTGGGACTAGGTTATCACTTCCACTGAATCTGGATACCTTGCAGGATGAAAATATGTGTATCCTACCACAAGTATAAAGACAATTTGTTCTTACTTTAATTCTACTTTCTGTTGATGGTATAATGCAAAAGGATTTACTCAAATGAAAGTAAGATTCTCTCTCCTCACCATTATTGTTTATCCTAGTCAACAGTAAATGGGTAATGTTTGGTTATATGTAGGATGGTTCCTAACCTAAAGAACTGTGATCACTGATTCTTGGGAGGATCTCCTTGAAATGTGAGTAGGAAAAGGGCTGAGAATAAATAATGTTTCTTTCTCATTATCTGAGATTTATTATGTGAGAATTAGAACTATCTTCTGGGTACACACCCTTCCACTGTCATGAAGCATGAACAGATGGGAAACTTATTTAGAACAGACACTTAACTTTAAGTGAACTAAAACTACACAAGATGAATCCTTTTTCATTCAAGCATAAGTTTTAAGTAGCGATTCATGGTCACATTCAAAAATAATTTAGTAATTTGCAGCCAGATTCACTGAACAAAACCATTAAAGGTAACAGATAAACTAGCTTTTGCCAGGGCTTTTGTAAGACAGAGTTAAAAATCATTTATTTTTATAGTTTATTTATTATATTTGATATAATCAGAAACCACACTGATGGTAAAGAGAAAAAAGTTTATGCAGATAAATAGAAAATAACAACTTCATAGCTTTCAATATTCATTAAAATTCAAGAATTTTTTCTAGATTATCATCCCTACATGCCTGCATCAGTATTTAATAGGACTTCTATCTAGAATTTACCCTAGCAACTAGCATATTTTTTCTTTTGGGGAAAATCATATTGACAAAACAGAGACACAGATATATTTGCTCAGAATACGCAATTTAAGTGTGAACATTTCTAAGCAGAAAAGATGTCTTCAGAATCCTCCCTGTCTCCATTAGTATGAAAAAAAGCTTCATTATAATCCCTGAGGGATGATATTTTAATTTTGCTTGAAACAGGAAATGCAATTTAATGATGTCTCTAAGAACTGAAAAATTGGACTTCAGGCAGAAACATAAAGAACATAGGGACTTTCAAATGCATGAACTTCAGGGGTAATATACTCTGTTCTTGTACCCTCTAGACTCATGTATTTGATAAAAGTGTACATAGATACAAAAGGAAAAAGATTACAGAAGTCACCTGTTGTTCTGCTGTGTGTTCATTGTTGTGGTTTAAGACCAGCCAGTAACTCAACACCATGCAGCTAATATGAAGGTTGTGTTTCCAAGCATTATAGTTTAATGCACTTTCGATATAAAGAATCAGTCCAGAAAGTGTTAACTTTCTGATAGGTAGGAATTATGCATATGGAAGGGACATGTCTTAATTAGCACTTTCAGTAATTTTTCAGAGTCTAATAGAAGTTTAAATACACAAATAGACCTCATATTCCATATATAAAAATTCCTGTGCTTCTAAATCCACATCCAGTTTGTCCAGAACATATTTTCTAAAGTCGCACATACCAGAATCCAAAAACCTCAGGGAAAATGATAAATCTTTTGGGAGAAATAAAGCTCTAGGCAAAAGCAAGTTATTTAAGAGAATTTCAAACTTATAAATATGAGGACATTATTGAAAATGACATATATATTAACTAGGGTCTTGCATAGACATAGAAAGAAACCTCCCTGATTGAGTCTGAGAAATAATGTATAACTTAATGGACGAATGCAGGATATAGAAGGTGTCTACTTCAGAATGGGACCATGGAAGATAGAATGCACAATGAGGTACAATCTAACAGGAATACTCAGTTCAGGAGCATGACTTGTATAGGGGTGACATATGAGCTTCAGGTACAAAGGAGTTTTTGATTTCTGCTGTTTCCACTCCAATGTATCTCCCTATGGTTAGGTATCTTCTTGCTTCTCTGTACTTCTTTTCAGGCTGATTCCTTCGTCATGTCTAAAGACTCTAAATTCTTCCTTACTGTTTAATTCACCTGATGAATATTCTGCCATTTGACTTGTACAGTTTTGTATATTTGATCCACATATTTACATCCACATACATATTTACACATTTATCCACATATATATTTACTTTCACATTCTTCTCTTAACAGATGAGGTGGCTTTATCCCAATTATTTGCCAGTCATGGATCCTGCAGGTTTGCCTACAATATACTGGTTGAAGGGGTGTCTTCACATGCTCAAACATTTTCCTGAAAATAAAGACATTTTTTTGAAGACTCCCTTCTTGTAACAAATAGAGAATATTTCTTGAAAGAAAATACACAACTTCTATGGCTATTTCTAGGATGTAGAAAATTTCTTTTCAACTTTTTTTCTTTTCTTTTGAGAGAAGTGACCAGACAGCAGGGAGTTGCTTATTTCTTAGTAGACAGGAGATGTTTGAGACAGTTTCACTTTGTACAAAACAAATCTTACTGAAAGAAAAAGAGAAAACAGAGAATTTTCTGCCCAGCAACATCTGGTCTCAGGAGGCAGAATTTTATGCTGAAGTCTTTTAGGTGTATCAGGGTCCAATTGGAAAAAAAACCCAGTGCTGCACCCTGTTTCGGTTTGTGATCCCAGGGGTGAAATTAAGACACAAATGAGGTGAAGTACTGTTATCGGTCATTTTGTTTATTACAAATTACAAAAAGAAAGTTATTGTAAAAAAGAGAAATTATTGTAATAAAGGGGATAACGATTGGAAAAAAGGTAGAAAATGAAGTAAGAATCTGGGGTGCAGAGAGAGAGTCACCACTGTGGATCCAGCAGTGTCCCGAGGATCCATTGTCTGTCATTGGTGGTTGGAATTCTTCAGGGCTCATAGTCTCATAGTATTGGAGCAGGGTGTCCCCCAAGAGGCATCCTTCTGGAGTCCTGTAGAAGGTACCCCATGGAGTGTGTCTAGTGTATTTGCCCTCATGGCCGTGTCTCATGGAAGGAGTCCCTCAGGGTCCATAGTAGTCATCAGTGGAGAGTGTCCTCATGAAGTTGTCCTTCTGGAGTCATCCTCATGGCAATGGTTTCCTGGCAATGTCCCTCTTGGTTGCCCCTTTTTATAATGAGTTGCAGGGAGTACCTCTGCTCTTCATGTCAGATGGTTACATGTTCCTGGGAGGCCAGTTTCCCTGGTCTTGCAGCCAGCTCTTTGACACACATGTGTCTGCAGCAATTCTTGGGGTAATAGCTCACACCAGTCTTCAAAGAAATGGAATGAAGAGTCTTATCTCAGCTCTTTCCCCAGTTCAGCTGCTCACACCCTTCTCCCAGGGTGATGAATATTGGAGTCTTATCTCAACTCCTCCCACCCATCTCTGAGACAATAGATAGATGGATTTCCATCTCAACTTCTCAGACCAATTTTTGAGACAATGGACAGTGGAGTCTGATTTCAGATCAGTCTCTCACAAGGTGTATGTAGTATGGTAAGTTTTGGCTACATTTTTAAATGTGGTCCTTATTTATGTAACAGCAGTCTGCTCTCCTGATTAAAATAGATCTACTCCTAATGCATATGTATCATACATACCTGCAATCATAGAATCATAGAATGCTTTGGGTTGGCAAGGACCTTAATATTGTCTAGTTCCAACCCTTCTTCCATGGGCAGGGACACATCAGTCTGTCCAACCTGGCCTTGAACACTGCCATGGTGTGGTTGGTGTCTTCTCCCAAGTAATAAGTGGTAGGACAAGAGGAAACAACCTCAAAATGCGTCAGGGAGGCTTAGACTGGATATTAAGAATAATTTCACCACTGAAAGGCATTGGAACAGGGAATTCTCACCACAGGAAACTGATAGAATCACTGTCCCTGGAAAATTTCAAAAAAAGTGTAGACAAGGCCCTTAGTGACATGGTTTAGTGGTGGTCTCGGCAATTCTGGGCTAACAGTTGGACTTCATGATGTTAAAGGTCTTTTTCAACCTGGTTGATTCTACAATTCTATTATCATATTTATTTCTTATTGAAAAGTTCCTTGAGTCTCCAGTGTTTGTTTAAAGGTGTCGTGGTTTAAACACAGCCACACAGCTCGTTCACTCACTCAACCCCCTTTCTTGCCCTCCCCTGCTTCCAGAGGGATGGGGAGGAGAATCAAAAGAATGCAACTCCCACAGGTTGAGATAAGAACAGTTTAGTAACTGAGGTATAACACAAATCACTGCTGCTACCACCAATAATTATAATGATAAAGGAAATAACAAGGCAAAAGAATACAGCATCTCACCAAGCACCGACAGATGACTCACGACACTTTGGCTAGCTTGGGTCAGGTGTCCTGTCCCGGCTTCCCCCTGGCCTTCTCTCCTCCCTGGCAGAACATGAGACTCAGAAAGTCCTTGGTCAGAATAAACATTACCCAAATGTTTATTCTGACATTTGTTATTACCCAAAAGTTTATTCTGACATATGTTATTACCAAAAAAAAAACCAAACCAAAAAACCAAAAACAAACAAACAAACAAAACAAAACAAAAAATAAAAATAAAAAAAAACAACCCAAAAAACCCACTGGTATTATCAGCTATGTTCCAGTGAGAGTCAAAATATAAAAACTGCATCGGCTACTAAGAAGGAGAAAAACTGACTGCTGCTGCTAAACCCAGGACAAAAGGCTTGGGTTACTTTTTTTAACTTCATAATTATTATTAGTTTAGTTTGGTATGAGGCCCGAATACGCACATCTGTTTTCACAATCTATGTAACTAAAGAGGAATTAAACTGCTGGTTTCAACTCATTTGGGCTACATACATACAGAATTGAGTGATTGAAAGAACTGGAGTTGTTTAGCCTGGAGAAAAGGAGACTCAGAGGTGACCTTATTACTCTCTACAACTTCTTGAAAGGAGGTGGTAGACAGGTGGGGGTTGGTCTCTTTCACCAGGCAGCAACGGACAGAACGAGAGGACACAGTCTCAAACTGCGCCAAGGAAGGTACAGGTTGGATATTAGGAAGAAGTTTTACACAGAAAGAATAATAAAATATTGGAGCGGTCTGCCCAGAGAGGTGGTGGAGTCACCATCCCTGNTCTTTCACCAGGCAGCAACGGACAGAACGAGAGGACACAGTCTCAAAATGCGCCTAGGAAGGTACAGGTTGGATATTAGGAAGAAGTTTTACACAGAAAGAATAATAAAATATTGGAACAGTCTGCCCATAGAGGTGGTGGAGTCACCATCCCTGGATGTGTTTAAAAAGAGACTGGATATAGAACTTGATGACATGGTTTAGTGGAGGTGTAGGGCATGGGTTGGATTTGATGATCTTAGAGGTCCCTTCCAACCTGGTGATTCTGTGAGAAGGTAAAATATATAGAATTTTATTTATGAAGCTGGCTGTGCTATTATTGCTTGGAGATAAATCAGTACTAATTGCTTTCTCATATTCAGCTTTTCTACAATGACAGGTAGATACCAAATTTTATTATTCTTGTAATATTATACTAAAGCTCTATTTTTAGATGCCAAATAAGAATAATAGCAGAGGAATAGCAATCAACATCACTGATTTTGTAAGACACTTGCACTGATCACTACTACTTCCTTAAACTCAAAAAAACCCCAGATAACCAAACCCCAGCATTTTAATCCACCCTATAAGGAAGGAGATGGCTATAGAGGAAACACTGACTTAATCTGTTTTATAGAAGTTTAAATAAGGTAAACTCTGTATCTCACGTGCCTAGATATAAAAAAAGCATAAGGAAATACTGAGTCAAAGAAAAACCTCTCTGGCTTTAACACCATTGTATTTATACTGTTGAATGTCTATTTACATTATTCTTTAGAAGGTGCTCAATATTTTGTCACAGCTGTAAAAGTAATTTGACCTCACAAATGCACACAAAAGCATTTCAGCAATATAGCGTTACTAAGTAACGTTTCATCTTCAGAAACTGTATGCATTAGAGTTTACAGGTAACAGTTGAAATTTGACAGAATCCTGTACTCTGGTTTGCTCAACATCAGGCTTTTGATGTAAATAGGAAAAAAAATTCTCACTGTTCCAGGGCTTGTCAGTCTACTGTCAAAATTACTTCATAGTACATAAAAATATTTGGATACTAATTTTATAAAGATTAATTTTATTGTCATATTGGAATGTGGCTTAAAATACTAAGGTCCTTCTCTGGTGTAGGTCTTGACAAGTATAAAGTATATAATTATTGCTATCAGTTATTTTGCAAGTTCACTTTATTCTGTTTTGCATGGAACTTAAAAATTTTGCCAATTTATAATTTACCCATGAAGAAAAAAATGTTATTATCCTCCATTCCCTGATTCTTTGATTGCTTTGATTCTATGTATCTAATCAGTCCCTTGTAAGAAAATGCCTTTCTTTTTCTAGGTCCTTTGGGTAAAAATATCTCTAAAGTAATAAAATTTGAGTCCTGAGTTTTTTCTGGGCTTTATCTAGTGGAAAGCTTTAAGCAAGAATACATTTTCCTCACCTTCATCAAGATAGCAGATACTAACAGCCAAGTTACAGCATGTAGTATACCTACTACACTCTTGGGTATATGAGTCAGATTAGGAAATTAATTTACAGCCTAGGCAGAAATGAGTTCTAGTCTGTCTGTCCACTGTCTAGTCTGTCTGTTGGCAATCTTGTGAATCTCTTGGTTTTGTCTCTGGAAGACTTTCAAAGTCGCCTCCTGATTTTGCCTTTTTTTAAATTAGCATACCCTGGCAGTAGCACACGTGTCTAGGTTGAACATGAGAGGAAAGAACATTAGCTTTTTCAGATCAGTTATATGTCCATGATCACTGGGAGATTTGGAAGCAGGAGTCACTACACTAGTGCCCCAACTAATGCACCATCTTGGTTGCTGAGCACATGCATGTTCTATATTGCCAAATTATTGCAAGTGCCTTCAACAGTTCCCAGCAGCATAAATCCCAGGTAGGTGGTTTTTTTTTTTTTTTGCTGCTGTTAGAAGTAAAAAGACTGTAATCAAAATGGCTTCACTGACCTGAATGTCAGTGATATTTTAGTGACAGTGGATACCAAAACATCTTGCAACTATACTGAATAAAGCTGATAAGAAAAGACTGCTTCTGACCAGAATCTGCAGTGATTATGTGTGGGCCATAAGCAGCCATTAAAAGAGAGTTCTAAAAGACTCATGTACCTCTTGTCTCAGTCAGCAGCATGCCATACAAATTGTTTAAAGGGTGGTGGTTTTTTATTTTCTATTCTTCATTTTTTAATTGTTTTCAAGCAGGTTGACAATGCCATTAATACTGAAATGATATTGTATACAGTTGCAAGACTTTTCTCAAATGCACTACTCCTCTAACCTAAGACATCATCATATTGCTGTTAAAAAGTGCATTTTTCATGTTAAAACCCCATTATGTTCTTACGTAAATCTTTCAGTGCAATAACCATGGTTATCTTTCCTTGGCTTTGAGCCCTTAATTTCTATAAGAGATTATTAATAGAACTACAAAATCATATCCCTCTACAAAGGAAAAAAAATCAAAGCAAGTATAACATATTGGTAACTTTGCAGTAAGTCTACAATAGAGCTATAATAAAATCTGTCGTCTCAGTCCCCAGCCAAAATACTTTGTATTACCACATAATAATTTGTATATCTTATATAATAAGAAAAGAGGCAGAGACAGTTGCTATAGTATAAGAGCATGGAAAATTAGCTTGTGTTTTCAGTGTACTGGTTTTGAAATATCTCAAAGAAGTGATTCATAGAGTATTTCCTGTGGTTTTTGCATTGTTATCTCATTATAAAATGCTGTCATGCTTCCTGGATTTCAGCTGCTGAACTGCATTTTAAGATAGCCCAAGCAACACAGAATACTTGATTAATGTTCCTTTTCATGTTAAATATTTAACATTTTGAAAATGCAAATAGGAAAAGGAGTGTCCATCAAGTACTCAGCCTTTGGGAATCTGAAAGGTCAAAATAGTCTTTGCAGTTCATCACTACCATATTTATAGTACAAGAACTTTACCTTTCTTATTTAAAAAAAAATGTCCAGCATATACATTTTGGTGTATTCTTTATGAAATGGTCTATTCCCCCAAAATGAAAATGTTTAAATGTTTCTTTTCCGTCTGAATACAGAATCTTCAAAAGAGGTCATTGGCAAAACACTTAAGGAAATAAATCACCTGTTCACTATGTAGTAGCCATCAAAGCAGCTAAAAGGATGAATGGTTCATTCCAATCCATACCATTTCTGTCAAGATATGAGTATGCTTTGGAAAAATTTCTTGTTGATTTCTAATTCTGTAGTTGTTAAAGTAGGGATTTTCCAAGATGTAACATCCACTACCATTCCTGGAACAAGGAAATTTTGCACCCTATTTTTAGCTCTGCTAGTTGTTATTCTGTTTATTTTGAATATCATCAGGCTGGCAATATAAAATATGTCTGCAGCTTTTCAGCATTTTGACCAATGAGCACTGATCACAGTATATTTTCAGCCAAAACAGTTTTGTTTCTTTGGAATCTAAGCCTCCTGAAATAATGTTCATCCCAAAGTTTGATGCAATTATTCCTCATGGCAAAGGGTAGGAACACTTCACCTAAATTCAATTTTTCTAGATTTTCTGCTGCTTTCAGGCCAGGGCAGTGTGCAAATTCATCCACCTACAAGAAGACTAAACCAAAGTGTTGGAAGGTAACCATTCCAGTTCATTGTTTTAAAAGAGTGGATAAACCTCATAATGATGCCATGGGGTTTAAAATAATGTTAATGGGTAGAAACACTATTTTGTTTCCTTCGTTATTTAATTAGTAAGTGTATTTTGGTGAATTATTGGTTTTGAGACATCTATACATCTTAATACAACCTAAAACATATTTTGAAATTTACAGTTTATGAGGAATGAAGCAAAAGCAATGCTGATATTTCTTGGTCTTGCTTCAACTCCAAGCATATTGCCTGTAAATCAATAAAATGAGATTAGTCATACTATTGAGCGCTCTGAAGAGAACTCTTATTGTACTAAATGATATGCTGTATGTGGCTTAGGGAGAGAAAGGGCAGAGGAAAGAGAAGCTTGGCCTCCAGATGTTATAGTCACTGGTCCTGATTTTATAATCAAAGGCCCTATATTCACATTATTCTTCTATTTTTCAACACACTGAGCAGAACAAGCATTGGTTCAGATTATTTTATTAAATGTTTGATCTCCTTGATCCAAATGTGTTTATTTCAAGTTTTGAGTTGTTTTCAATGTAGCAGCCAGCCATGACAGATCAGATAAAATCCAAACCATCTGTTAAATCTCTGCCTAAAACACCATAGATTAAAAATCAGCTAGCAGTAATTCAGAAAAATACCGATCTGATCTTCTAAATGACGTGCTAATCTGTGTAGATAAATGAGTATAGTTTTTGCTTTTTTTTTTCACTGAAACCTTGAGACAAAAAAGCATGTATAGTTCATGTTCTTCAGCTATTATTTAAAATCTGTCTCCACTGAATCAGCTTGCACATACAGATTCTGTGATTACACAGGTTGGTTTATTTTAGTTGAACTTTATACTCTTCTTTTGGTTTCCTGCGGAGGTCCCTGAGGAAACAAGGCCTCTGAAGTTATATTATCCGCCTCCATGACTTACTTTTTGAAATCTTGGCCACCATCACCCAGATCTGACATAAGGCAAAAGGCTAAATGATGTGAAGCTTCCAAAGCCCCTAGAGAGGGAAATGTGATATTTGTGTCGCTGCTCAAAGGTACAGCTCAGCTAAGTCCCAGGACGCAGCTGAGACACAATCCTTGCTGCAGTCACTTTGCCAGACAGGTAGAGAAGGAGGTGGGAGTAAGGAGAAAAAAGACAGGCATTCTTTGAAAACTACACGTTAATTTCTCTACTTGGGAATCAAGCTGTTTGCTAGCATCTCAAACTTCAAAGGTTGTAGTGTGACTATGGTTCAAACAGTGTATCCCAAAGGACATTAAGCTGCAAGAATACCACTATGTTTTTGTCAATACAAATTAACCCAAGCCACGTTTTTTAAATTAATTACAGTATCTATCCATTGAATTCACTAGAGTTCAACATTAATAGTAAGTAGACAAAATCCTAGCACACAAGTCAAGTTCTTTTGTCTTATAAGGAAAAAAAGTCTGCCAAAATGATGTGGTGCTATTCTACACTTTTTAAAATTTTGTATGAAAACACTGCAGTGCTCAGATAGAAATGAAAGCAGACTTGCCTCTTCAGCAAGAACATCCTTACCAGCCAATTTCATTACATGCTTCTATTCTTTTAGTCAAGTTGCATAAAATCAGTTCATATTAAAATAATAATAAAGTTTAAGTTTCATATGATTTCTTGTATGAAAATATCGCAAGAAAGAGCCTGGGTGGGTAGAAAATAGGAATGAAGCCTGGAAGCTTTAGTATTTTCGTGCAATGAGTATTTGCAAGCACTGACTTGAGATCAATACAGAGATATTGAGTTATACAAAGGATCATGCCCCAAATTATCCTAAATTATACTTGGAATAGCACTGAGGACCACAGAGATAAACTGACAGGTTTTTGTGTAGCAAAAGGTAATCTATTTTTCTCTAGCAGAACTATTCGTTATAAACACAATTTTCCATAAATCATGTTGGACTTCAAAGCTACATTTTTCTGATAGATAAACACATAATCCCTAAAAATGTGGGCTACATCCTCTGAGTTACAATTGAGCTACAGTGGTGCAGCAAAATAAAATATACCATATTCTACAAGAGGTTTTCACATATTAAGTGACAGCAATGTGTGAGGCATAAACAAAGCATTCTGACCAAATAAGTAGGGTCATATGACCCTTAGACTTCAAGTAGCCACCAATGCAAGATTCAGGGTTACAAATAACATGGTCAGTTCCAAGGGGGGAGAGAAAAAGGAAGATGACAGATGCTGTCCTGTCACATCTTTATGTTATATTATATATTTGAAGGCAATTAATTACAATGTTGCAATACCAATGTATTTGCCATTTCAAAGTCTTTGCAGCTCTGGGAAACTGTGTCAGATCAGATATCAGAAATGTTTCCCAGTTGTCAAAGTCAGAAAGTCACTGGTTTGTATCAAATTAAATGCCAATGGTGTTCTAGAGGAAATATGTGCATCAGTTAATTTGCTGCCAAAACTATGTTCAACTGAAAACTCTTTGATGGATGTTATTGAAGTAACTCAGCATTTGAAATTAATGGTTTGTATCTTTCAGTGGTTTGTGAGAAAATAAAATTGTGCAGCACAAAATAGAAGTGCCAGAAGAAAACTGTGCATTGGAAGCAAGTGTTGCTTTCAGCAGTACAAGAAGTGTAACAGAAATATGCAAACGCATTTCTCCACAGTGTTAAAAAGGGAGTTTAGCTCTCAAAATGCAGCTGAACTTCAGACTACTAAGAATTCCCTGTGCTGTGCAGTCATAGCTGGCAAGCCTGGATGTACTGGTACTCACAAGGAATGCTGTTGCCTTAGATCAACATGTTGCTGTTTTTAGAATGGCTACACATTCTGTTAAGGGGTAGTTTATTTCTTTCTGTCATGCCTGACATCTGCATCAGCTTCCCTCAGTGAGAAAGGTGGAAAACTGGAAAAATGCCCTTGGCTCCCTAAAAGATGTGGTCTCTTTAACATAAACGTGAAGTAATTTGATCAATGGGAAGGCATGATGACAATGGTAAATTTGAGGATGACAAACAGGGGAGTATCCATTTTATTTTAATAAAGATGCCTGCTTCTGTATGCATGTTCATTTTGGTGTGTTATTTATTACTCAGAGAGTCATTAAAAGAAATATACAAACAAAGGTGGAACAAGAAAGAGAAAAGGTTTAACAGAGCAGAAACAGTCTTCTAACCTAGGATACAGAAGGAAAATTTATGAAGCCTAGACAAACTGACAACACAATGTCAGTGGGGGATTGAATGGGTTGCAGACTTCATCTGTTCTGACCCTAGCCTGGAAAGTACACAGAAATATAAAGCAGAAGCACTGAGCTGTCAGGTGTAATCCAGGTTAAATACAGACATGGTGCAGAGATGTTACAACTCTGGAGCTCTGTTGAAACTTGGGGATTATTAGTTCGGATGTAGTTTGTGGGTTAATGTTCATTTCCTGAGTCTAGATCTGATCTCAAACGGCATTGATTTGGACCATGTGGATTTGCAAGTTTGGGATTCTGCAAGATCAAGCACTGAATCTGCAGCAAGTGATCCCTCACTTGGCTTGAAAATAGTCAAAGCAAAAGTATCAATTTGTATTTGTATAAATAATGAAAAAAAACAGCAGGTGTAAGTATATAGTTTACATATAAAACTTGTTTAAAGTCTTTTCTCAGAGAAGTGTGAACCTTTTGACTAATAGTCACAATTTTAAAATGTCGTTACTGTGACTCCAAATTCTAATGCCTTTCGCAACATTTTCAGGCAAAACTTTTTGAAATGCCACATCCCTGGGCATTGCAACATATTACAGCTAAAAATCAGGTAAAAATAATTCAGAGACACCAATGAAAGCAGTCCTGCTGGAGGGTCATGAATTTCTTTCTGAAGAAGAAACTGAAAAGCAGATCTGTTGTTTCAGAGATGTCTACTCTGGAAACTGGAAGGAACAGCCTCTGAAGGGTCATCCTACCTTTCAGGCAGGCAAGTGGAATCCAAATATTTTGTTGCTGAACTATTAAGCCATGATATTCAGAAACACACAACAGTTTTATTTACTGAACCCATTACAAGAAAAAGATACTTGAGGAAAAACTGAACCAAGGAAGAGGAATAACATTCCAAATACACAGTTACATTTTTCAATATCTATACTTGAAAATTTCATGTTCATTTTTTTTATAAAGATATGCATTTCTTAGTCTGCATTAGAATTCTCATTTTGCGGAATATTTACAGTTCTCAATGAAATTGTGCAGCTCTTAAGAAATTACCAAGCTTCAAAACTGAGACAGAAATTAGCAAAGAAAAAGATTTGTGTGTTTAGAAAGCTTAGAAAAAAGTTTCACTTCAGAATTTACAAGCTTTTACTTTCTATAAACTGGTTTAAAATGGCTATCTTTTACAAAAGCCTGTAGAAATATTTAGCATTTCAGTAGAGGTTCTTTCATCATTTTAATTTATCAAATTGGAATTTCAATACTTGTCATTTTCAATAAGGAAACTAAGTCATACACCAAAAACTGCCTCTTTCAGATGGAAGAACTACTTTCACATGTCAACCGTTACTGAAAATTATCACTGAGCAAAAATTTTTTTTCAATTAGGAAAAGAAAAATATGTTTATCCTTGTTTTGTGATACATTTACAATCCCAAACTGACTGGAAACACCCAAGAAAATATTCCAAATATTTTGTTAAATTGAGCAAACTGCAAAATATTTTAAACAAATCCTGAAAAAGTAGATAAACTAATCTCTTTATTGGTTCTTCCTTTCACCTTGCTCCACATGCTTTATAAATACTCTTTCCACTTTTCTAGCAATGAGACTTTTGACTTTGTCCCTGAAACAACTTGACCTCTGCTAGTAGCAGTCAGCAGAACAGTTCTTATCCTTTACTTATATCAGCATGGAATTAGTTTTCCCTTCTTTTCCAGCTGGTATTGTGACATGTAATTCTCTCACACACTTTGCTTTTTATTTATTTAACATACTCCTGCCTCAGCCATCCTTGTCAGTACTTTCCTTATGTTTGGTTTCCAACAGCTTTTTACTTCAGTATAGTTTAGAACACTCATATTAAGTCTGAAGAATGTGTCTGATCATATATTATGAATAAATCCATTGAAGGTTCACAAAGTTTCTGCCTACAGTACAGGTTTAGATTAATATTGAATAAATCAAAGATTGATTCATTTTCAAAAAAGATAACTACTGAACTGAGAGATGATCTTGTGTTAGTTCTACCCAAGCATTTTGAAAAAAATTACAAAAGCAAAATATAGTACAACTTCCAGTTAGGATACAAAGCAGACTTCTTTAAAAAAGCAGTAACAACTCAGTAATGGATTATTAAGGTTTCAAAAGACACCAGCTTTGGTTTTGTCATTGAACTAATTGACATTCACCCAACACTGTCCAGCAAATACTATCTAATTTCCTTTGAAAGCCTGAACACATTTTTTTTGCTTTTGATAGAGGAGCAGAGCCTCTTTGAAAGCCAAGCTTCAGCTGTTTATGCCAGACAGAAGTGAACAGGATTGCCAGCCATACAGTGAGTGATACCCTGGATGGCGCAAGACCAGCAAGCATCAATTAGATAATGCCATAGAACATCCTCAGTTTTCTGTTTTCCAGGACATGGGTCACCTTGGGTACCACAACCTGCATCTCACAATCCCATCCCCACCCAGAATGGGCCCTGTGGGTACATAGCCAGGCCATATTGTAATGGGAGAAAAAGGCTTTCCTTGGTGCTGAGAGAAAAGGGCCACATTTTTGGGGCTAATCTATTGCTGGCCAGCTGTTTGGAGTCTCCTTGTGTTGCGTGGGCTGCAGGCATGGCCACATTTGTTTTTCTGCGTTTTTTGCTTTCCATGATCTGGAACCAGCTAAACACTGCCATGGTGTTTTGGAGAGCTGACTTCAATGGAATGATACTGGCAGATCTCCTAGTTGCTGGATTTTTGGTATATTATCTTTTTTAGAAGGCTGCACTTTTTCCATTTTTTGTAGTGAGAGGGGAACTAAAATCCAGCACTGGAACTGATTAAAAAATAACATCTAGGTAAACACCAGGAAACCATATACATACATAAGTTTTTATCTCTTCATATATTAATATGAGATACTACAAAGTAACCAAAGCTGTGAAATTTACCAGGCTTCCTTTGTTAAAACACAAAATGTGAGAGAAAATCTCACCTAATTTTTAAGAACAACATTTCTATTTATCTTAACACTATATCTTGAAATTCATATCTTCAAGAAATTTGTGAATGACCATATTAGTATGATTTGCCTTCTGAAAAAACCAATACTCAGACCACCAGTTATTCTTGCAGAAATAATTCCAATATTGACACTTTAAGGAACACATATAGTTTTGCCTTAGCCACTTAAATATGTAGCATCTTTTGACAGAATTACACAGGTGTTTCTTACTTGTGAGTGAAAAAACAGAGGTAGAACATTTCTTCTTAGGGTTAAAATTATTGGAAGCAGCTGTATATTCAGTTTTCCTAGAAAAAAATCTAAGATCTCATCACAGATAGGGAATGGAGAGCTACTCCACTGTAGGAAACTGCACTGTGTCAAACTAAAAGCAATTGTTAGGTAGGTGAATTAGGTGAACATGTGTTTTGGAGCTTTGTGCAATTTTTAGCTCATTAGCCAAACCAAGCCCAACAATTCTAAAATGTATTTCTGATTACTTAATTATATTCATTTGAGCTCAAGCAAGGCATTGCATATAATCAGAATTGAAAACCACGTTCAATTGCAGTATATGTTATGGGTTACATATGTACACTCAAGAAGCTATGTTGAAATTAAACTTGTAATTTCAGTTTTTGCGTATTTTAACTTTTGAACGCTCCCTTAGGAGTAGTATTTATCATGGTTGGGTTTTATGTGCAAACTTCTTATGGCTCTGACTGCTCATCCTGTAACTATACTTCAGTTAATTCACAAACTACCTGCTTCTATGTGTGTTGGTGCTTTCTCACTTTCATGCAGAGGAATTAATATCTTATATATGTTTAAATGAGCTTTTCTCTTACCTATAGTACTTCTCTTCACTCCTTTCAACTTGGTAATAAATTTCAATTCAAAAAATAATGCAGATTTTCACATTAATAAGGCAGATTAAACAGTAGCAACAAACTATTAAAAGAGAACTCTTTGGGTTCTTTTGGAGGTTTAAGTTATGTGACACTCTTCTGGTTTCACATTTCTACAAAAATGTATCTAATTTTCCGTCTATATACTACCTTTTTCATGTCCCTCTTATTGACTACCAGCTATAAGAATTCAGAATAAAAGAATGTGATGTATAAAGGCCTGGAATAACCTTGGGTAATTACAAGTATAACAAAATAACAGATAAAGAAAAACATTTATTTAGTAGACTATATGTATCAATACCAGGGGACTGATTCTGATGTCCCAGAAAGCTGTCTTCTTTTTTATATTCTAACATTGTTTTGATCTTGTGCCTATGACTTTCTTTTCTAATTTCTTTGAAGGTAGTTTGTTGTTGTTTTTGTTGTTCTCTTTGATATGTACAAGTCTGCTCAGTTTCCAATAATCTACAGGTTTGATTGAAAGACATTTTTTGTCATCCATGTTTATTTAATGTAGTTATTAGTGCTTTGAAAGGGGATTAAGCTCTTTCAATCAAATTTGCGACACATTCCAGCTTTAGTCTTTATCCTTGTTTATCATTTTGTCTGGCCACCACAAGTGTTATAAGGAAGTATACATCCTGTGCAGTCAGAACAATTGAATAGGAAGTGCACCCTATTTCTCTCATGACTGAATATATCATGTGAGAATAAAAAATAAAAATAAACATTACTTGTCTGATGGATCATCTTCCCCAGAAAGCAATAGGCAAAAAGCAGATCATGAGAAGGGGAGGGGGAGAGAGGAAAACAGTTATTTCTAGAAAAATATCTCTTCTCCCATATACTCAGCCTCTGTCATCTCTGTAATTTCTCTTTTTGGTTTTCTTATGGTGAATGTAACTTTAAGTCATCATTGTATCTAAGCAAATTTAATCTCAGCATTGTCATATATGTCTGTAGAGCTACAAGCACCGTGAATGACATTTTTCATGACTGTCTACTGGGAGAGGGCCTAACACATTTTTAAATAAAGTAATTTACAAAATCTACTGCAATGTAGTTGCAATGTCAGCCAATATATCCAAAAAGGTCCTCCACAAATTAACAAGCCCCCTTAAATATCTTATCTAGTCTACCATTCTATGATATAGCACTTAAGAACATGGTATTGCCTCCTAACTTCTAAAAAGTTATTTCAAAGGTAAATAAGATTTACATGAGTTGAAACTGAGAAAAATGTACTCATTTTCACATACTCATGTTCATGTATGGAACAGTTTTATCCAAATAAATAAAAAGCTCATAATAATTTCATCTCTTTTCACACAGAATTCTCTCTTGGCATGGTAAAAGAGACTGCACTGTGCAAAGTAAAGGAGATATTCTGGTGGTTCTCAAGTGTATCTGTGTCTTGTGCTGTATCTTGAATTCTTTAGATATGCTACACTGAAAGTAGTGGATTAAACTGTGTATGTCTGTAGATTAACTCCACTATAAGATGATTTTTTGGCTTCAAGAAAAATAAATCTGAAAGAAATAAGACCACTCAGAGAGTTTTCTGAGCTTGTTGGGAGATGCAGTCTCTTCAAATTCTGCACAGCAAGTAGAGGTAAGTGAATCTTGATTTAGTATGATTTTTGAAGCTGTACACACTTAATAATGCAACAAACTCCTTTTCTTTCCCCCTATACAGGAACATCAGCAACATCAGCAAGTTAAACAAAAATACAAATCCTGAGTACAATTAAAATAAGTGGAAAACCTAAACTTCATATTTGGCCATACCATTTGCTGTGCATGTAGTCATCTCCCAGACATTTATCCTAAGAAATCTGGCATTGAAAACTGGAAAACTGGGATGGGAGGTGAGGGGAAATATATGTTAGAAAAAAAAAATCATTTACAGTTCTACAGAATATAAATCAGGAACTGAGTTGCTGAATTACCTGGTGATAATGATTCATGCTATGAAGGGAAAGATTAGCTTAGGCCTCTTCTTTGGCTTATTTCCCTTTCTCTCTCTCTCCAGACATACATATATATGTCCTGGGTATGGAATATAAAGACTCCTCTGCATATTTGGTTTGCACTGGATGCAAGGACATATGTTCACTTTGTCTATTCTATTATGTTATTATCTGTGAACAGCTAAATTGTATTAAAATCAGTCTGGTGACCTCTTCATGACCTTGTATTGTAAAAGGGGATTTAATTTTATATCTATATCCTCAAAAGAAATAAAAGAACAAATGGGGAAAAATATTTTAGGTATTAAGTTGCAGATTCTCAAACCTTGAGTTACGATAAATTTTCACTGAAATATGTGAGCTAATGTGTATTGCAAGAATCAAAAGACCTGACTCTAAACAACATATTTGAAAAAGCATTACACTGTAGTCTTCCATTTTTCTTATGCTGTAATGCATACTTACTGTAGATTACACACTTTTTTACTTCACAACTTGGTATACAGAAATGTTTTCAAATAGATTGTCTTGACAATTTTTGTGACTGTAAAATCTTCTAACACAATTAGAGCCATGGCATGCTATACAGACTGTAGACAGTTTTTGATGCCAGCCACCTGCAAATTCTGAATGGCATTAGGATATCTCCTGTGGATGCTGAACTGAGGCTAGTTTAATCATAAAGGTAGTAGCTAAAGCTCAGTTTGCCACTGTATATATGTCTTCATATATTCTGAGTTTCTTCACTAAAATTGTTAAATGCATTGCAACCTCAATCCTCTTGTCAAAGAATCATAGAATAGTTAGGGTTGGAAAGGACCTTAAGATCATCTACTTCCAATCCCCCTGCCATAAGAAAGGACACCTCACACTAAAACATGCCACCCAAGGCTTCATCCAACCTGGCCTTGAACACCGCCAGGGAAGGAGCACTCAAAACCTCCCTGGCCAACCCATTCCAGTGCCTCACCACCCTAACAGGAAAGAATTTTTTCCTTATATCCAATCTAAACCTGTCCTGTTTAAGTTTGAACCCGTTACCCCTTGTCGTGTCACTACAGTCCCTAATACAGTCCCTTCCCAGCATCCCTATAGGCCCCCTTCAGATACTGGAAGAAGTTAGATAACTCAAGAAAAAGTGTTGAGAACATCCCCTCACAGCACTAACAAAACTTCAATTGTACTAGCAGTAGAAGTGAAAATGCCATACACTCATGCCTTGAAGAGTTTGTTATTCTGTAAAGTTTTCCATTTCATTTGTTTTTATGAAGTGCTTAGAATTATGTGAGAGCTTTAAACAGATCCCCTTTCTTGTTTACAGTGAGTTGGGAAACTCAATTTTTAGCCCAGAGCAGTTAATTCTAGAATTTTACCTGGAAAATTGTGCATCAGAGAGAAGGAAAGGATGTAACCTCAGTAGTTGTGCAGAAATTTCTAATGCATGTATGCCATCTTTATCCCTTATTGTGAATTTGCAAAACTTCTTTGGGTGTGAGGTTTTCCTTTTCAAAGGAACTCAAGCTAATGGAGAATTTTATGTCTGTCATCAATAAAAGACATAAATTGAGTCTCCTGAGAAGCCAAACAGCCTGCATTCTGCCACTGAGTGTACTTGTCCACTCACACAAGCCAGAATCTCATTTAAATAACTTGGCAAAGTCGAGACTCAAAATGCAGCAAAACTGCGTGTGTTTTTTCCATACTTGGTTTAGGGAGATAGGTAGGAAAGGAAATGATTATATTTTCTGTCAGTTAAGAAGTAGAGCCTACTAACAGAAAGTCTATTTTCTCTTAGGAAATTAATAAAGGAAATAAATCTGTATTCTAGCCCATTTATTGTGATTTAGCTTTTTGTATAAGGGGAGAGAACATATCCATTCAGAAATCTCTATTAATGTGGCCCAGCCTTTTTCTGTACATTCATCTTTTTGGTATGGAAAAGAAGGGCCATTCCTAAGACTGCAGAACAGACAGAAGAAATCTCCTTACTTCAGTGTAAAATCCAAAGTTAATGTAAATAAAAATAAAAATACAAAAAGTGTAAATAGCTTCATAGGGTGCATTTTGTGTTGCTTAATGCCACTATTCATAGTAATGAGGGTAGGCTGCAAAACTTCAGTAAGTACAATGGAAAAATATATATTAGTTGTCCTCTTATTACAACGGGATTTCACCTGGGGCAGAAGTACCTTGCTGGGTAAAGGCAGAATTGGAATTCAGTCCTGTACATATAGTCATGGAAAGGCTTGAGCAGAGAATGTAAAAAGTCATAGGTCTCAGAGTTAAGTCACAGAGCTGTGCAGACATTTAAGCTGCTGGGTCATTAAAGAGCCCTGGTGATATCTGTGTTCTGATTAATCTGGCCACATTTATCCTCTTGGAGGAAACAGGTCAAATGCTCCATCATAAGCTTAACAGAATAATATATTAAATGAACCATAAATGGGAAATCAAGACTCCCAGTGCCAGTCAGTTCACACAAATAAGTGTTTGCAAACTGAAGTAAAGAGAAGGGGGCTACTGGTATTTGCCTTTCAGCAAAACACCTCTTTCATTTCACAATCCCAAAAGCTGAATAAAAGCTGTTTATTCAGAGAGGCCCTGAGGCTGACTCTAAGCTGTTATTCTTGCAGAGCTACATGAAAAAGGACAATGGTTCCTTAGAGGCACATTTCAAAAAAAATTTGGGATTTATGCACATGAAACTTATTATTTAAAGTGCAAGTTCTACTCTGAAAGAAATTGCATAAGAACAGCAGAGTAAGAAGACTTTGTTTATTATTTCAAAGTATACTGTGTATTGAATATCATAGAATCACAGAATGGTTTGGGTTGCAAGGAACTTTAAAGATCATCCAGTTCCACCCACCTGCCATGGAGAGGGATGCCTTCCACTAGACCTGGTTGTTCGAAGTCCCATCTAGACTGGCCTTGAACACTTCCAGGGATAGGGCCCCCACAACATCTCTGGGCAACCTTTTCCAGTGTCTCACCACCCTCAGAGTGAATAATTTATTCCCTATATCTAAATAAATCTCCTCTCTTTCAGTTTAAAAACATTCCCCCTTGTCCTGTCACTACATGTCCTTGTAAAAAGTCCCTCTCCAGACTTCTTATAGGCACTCTTTAGATACCGAGAGGTTGCAATAAAGTCCCTCTGGAGCCTTGTCTCCTCCAGGCTGAACAAGCCCACCTCTCTCAGCTTGTCTTCATGCCAGAGGTGCTCCAGCCCTCTGAGTATCTTTATGGTCCTCCCTTGGACATGCTTGATCAGGTCCACATCCCTCTTGTGTTGGGGGCCCTACAACCCAGGACTGCAGGTGGAGTCTCATGAGAGTGAAGTAGAGGAGGAGAATCACCTCCCTAAACTTCTGGTCACACTTCTTTGGATGCAGCCTAGCCCATGCTTGGTTTCTGGACTGTGAGAACACACTGAAGACGGCTCATGTTGAGCTTGTCATCAACCAGCACCTTCAAGTTCTTCTCCTCAGGGCTGCTCTCAAACCAGACTTCTTCCAGCCTGTAGTTGCGCGTGGGATTGCTCTGACCCAGGTGCAGGACCTTGCACTTGGTCATGTTGAACTTCATGAGGTTGACATTGGCTCAGCTCTCAAGCATGTCAAGGTCCCTCTGGATGGCATTGCTTTCCTCCAGTGTATGAACTGAACCACACAGCTTAGTGTTTTCAGCAAAATTCAATCCATGTTACTGACAAAGATGTTGGACGAGATCAGTCCCAATACTGACCCCTGAGGAATACCACTCATCACTGGTCTCCACTCAGACATCGAACAGTTGACCATAAATCTCTGAGTGTGACCACCCAATGGATTCCTTATTTTATTTGGTTCAGTTTTATTTGAATTTTCTCCTTTTTGTGTAAACTGCTAGCTAAATAGACTGATAAGCAGTCTCTTGTTTGTTGACATCCCTTGGGAGTTCACAAAATGCAAAATGAATGCAAAGAGTGGTTTATGTTATTGAACTCACCAAAATACTTAGAATCTGTGTCACTGCAAAGTTGCATTAGCTGTATTTCAACTATCTAACTGTAGTAGGTGTTCAGGATACATAGCAAGGACCTGACTGTGCATTTACAGTGGTGATAGATAAACAAACAAATTCCACAGCTGGGTGTTAAGTACTGATTATGCTCTAAAAATCTCAAGCCTGCAGCTTTTTGAGAGGAGATATCTAAAAGCAGAAGTGACATTGTTGGATTTTACTATGCTCCTGGCACACATGAGACCACAATGAAATGTTAAATTTGTTGACTGGAAATCTGCACTAACTGACATAGATCTTCCTGTTCAGAATATTTGTTTGTACACAGAAGCAAAAATTTTTTAGGTTTTTTTTTTTTTGTTTTTTTGTTTTTTTTTTTTTTTTTGTTTTTTGTTTTTTTTTTTTTTTTTGTTTTTTGTTTTTTTTTTTTTTTTTGTTTTTTGTTTTTTTTTTTTTTTTTTTTTTTTTTTTTTTTTTTAAGTTGTATGTACCAAACAGAACTGTGAGACAGAAACAGTCAAGTATCATATATACGCATGAGATTCAAGGAAAATTAAAAGGGAACAAGGAAGACAGCTAGAACATGGGTCGACCCATTAACTTGTTTTATCTCCTCTGTAAAACTGATGAGACTAGCTCAATTTGTACAACCATTAGAATGCAATATGATATCCCATGAGATTTGCACTAATAAACACAATAATGTCTTGGTCTGCTTGCATAAATTGCAAGTGTCTTTTTCCATAAAAAAGTGAAAAAATAATGTGCATTTAAAAATACAGAAAAGGCTGATGGAAGAGACATTCCCCAGGCAAATTACCAAAGAGCAGATTAAATGGTGTTGGCATTTTAGAAAAGGTGACAAAATCCATAATAGGCAAGTTCTCTACATTTTGACATGGCTTATACAAAGCACCAGGGGACAACTCTGGCTGCCAATTTTTATTTAGTCATTTTTCTCAAAAAAATTATTAGAAGCATAATTCTGTATATCATCAAAACAATTAAGAAAAAAAAAGAAAGAAAGGAAAAAATCCTGTCTTTGATTTTCTGCCCTGGTAGGAACACGCTTTTATAAAGTTAGGAATCTGGCTGTAGAAGCATGTGTCCTGGTTTAACCTCAGCCAGCAACCAAGCCTGACATGCTCACTCACTCTCTCCTCTCCCAATGGGATTGAGAAATCAGAAGAGTAAAAGTGAGAAAACTTGTGGATTGAGATAAAGATAGTTGAAGGGGTAAAGAAAAAGCTGTGCACACAACACAGCAGAAAAAGGAATGTGTTCACCACTTCCCATAGTCAGGAGAAGGAAAATTATCCACTTCTGCTGCTTGGACTATAAACAAAAATCCCTTTACCCATTCACAAAGTAAAGAAGTGTTCCTTGGGAGGCTGCAAATTCTTTCCTGGTAGCTGCAATAATCTAGCAGAAACCCAGGAAGCTTGATAGTATGACAGGAATAAAAACAGTCATAAAAAGCTGAGAGAAAGAAAACAGAGCTTTTGAATGTGTAGATAAAATGAGAGGGAAAATGTGAAAGTGATAGAAGAACAAAAGTAAAAAGTTAAAATCAAATTATTCCTGATAGGTGTCAAACTCCATATGGTCGCACACAATGAGATGGTAAGAGGGCCAGCAACACAGCAAAGGAAATTTTATGAAAGTTATACACTGTCCATGTTATTTGTAAGAATACAGAAAGCTCCCTTAAATTTTATTTAAGCAGTTACTATGCCTACAATCAATTTTTGAGTTCTTTCTCTTTCCAGCAACAACTTTTGTTAAGGGGCAAGGCATGGATCACAAAACAGGTCATGCATTCAGGATAGGCTAGATTAACACACAATCTATGATTTAGGGAGCAATTCACTGTCTTTGCATTTATTTTCCTTAGTAGGTGACAAAGGTAATGAAGATAAATAACATTTTTCTTTTAGAAATGGGCACTCAACAATTTTTTATTCAGTTTTAGTAAGTGACAAATAAATGCACAATTTAGTCAAGGTTTCAGAGACCGTCCTTGAGTCCAAAGAGACTGGATTAATTATCTTATTATGGACCCAATATTTATTAAATATTTTCTAGTGCTAATCAAAATTTGAAGACCAGAATTAGACATACACACAAAAAGAAAAAGAATATGGGTGGTGATATGTTGCTTGGAACTTTACTCTCACCTTGGAATTAATCTGTTTGCACTAACCTTATGTCTAACCATGAGCACTTGTTCACATAAACCAGGAAAACTTGCTATATCCATGTCAAACTGCTCACTATCATGTTTAAAATTAGACACAACCCTGAAGCAGGCCTATTGATTAGAAAATTGGAATAGAATCAAGTCCGAAATTTCATTTTGTAATTTTGAAACAAAAGAGATATTTTGACTAAGATTAGTTGCAATTCACTTCTAATTAACATGTTTAAAAATTGCAATCATGGAATGTATTGATAGAATTGTTTGCCTTCATTTGCATACATTGTCACACAGTAAGGGATTTAAATTAGGTTATAAGCAAAAGATGTGACTTGCAGAATGCATAATTAACTTATTTTAAAGAATATTTACAAGATAAAAAGTTGTTTTTCTTTCAACAGTCTTGTTTCTTGGGTTCCTTAACACAATGAAGGATTAATTCTTGTTATACTGATTGCTTGCTAAGTACCTTATGTTCCTTGGAGTTTGCTTTTATTTTTGATTTCTTGTTAATTTTTATATTTTGCTATTTTTTCCCAAATTCAGTCAATGTTAGAAGTAATCTATGAGAGTTTACATGGAAATTGACATCATGAACAGCAGAGCAATTAGTCATTGTTTTTGGCTGTGGAATGTGTGTTTTCAAGTCCTTTTCAATTAAAAAAACATTATGGCAATTAATTCAGGTCTGGAAGTCTGGAAACCATGCCACCCAGGGCTTCATCTAACCTGGCCTTGAATACTGACAGGGATGGAGCACTCACAACTTCCCTGGGCAACCCATGCCAGTGCCTCACTACCCTAACAGGAAAGAATTTCTTCCTTAGATCCAACCTAAACCTCCCCTGTTTAAGTTTGAACCCGTTACCCCTTGTCCTGTCACTACAGTCCCTAATGAAGTGTCCCTCCCCAGCATCCCTATAGGCCCCCTTCAGATATTGGAAGGCTGCTAGGAAGTCTCCACGCAGCCTTCTCTTCCCCAGGCTGAACAGCCCCAACTTTCTCAGCCTGTCTTTGTATGGGAGATGCTCCAGTCCCCTGATCATCCTCGTGGCCCTCCTCTGGGCTTGTTCCAACAGCTCCATATTGTTTTTATGTTGAGGACACCAGAACTGCACACAATACCCCGGGTGAGGTTTCCCGAGAGCAGAGTAGAAGGGCAGTATCACCTCCTTGGACCTGCTGGTCACGCTCATTTTGATGCAACCCAGGATACGGTTGGCTTTCTTGGGCTGTAAGAGCACACTGTCGACTCATGTTCATTTTCTCATTGACCACCACCCCCAAGTCCTTCTCCACAAGGCTGATCTGAATCCCCTTTTTGCCCAACCTGTAACTGTGCCTGGGATTGATCTGACCCAGGTGTAGGACCTTGCACTTGGTATGGTTAAACTTCATGAGGTTGGCATCAGCCCACCTCACAAGCATTTCAAGGTCCCTCTGGATGGCATTCCTTCCCTCCAGCGTGTCCACCGAACCACACAGCTTGGTGTCATCAGCAAACTTGCTGAGGGCACACTCAATCACAGAATCACAGATCACAGAATCACAGAATCGCAGAATCACCAGGTTGGAAGGGACCTCTAAGATCATNAGCAAACTTGCTGAGGGCACACTCAATCACAGAATCACAGATCACAGAATCACAGAATCACAGAATCACCAGGTTGGAAGGGACCTCTAAGATCATCAAATCCAACC
>NDXB01003897.1:8795-114579 GCA_002631895.1 Agapornis roseicollis
AAAAAAAAAAAAAAAGAAAAAAAGAAAACAAGAAAAGCAGTAGCGGCAGCATTCGCTCCCCCTCTGGCCCCAGCCCCGGCTCCATCCCCGGCCCCGGCCCCAGCCCCGGCCCGGCCCGACACAGCCAGCTATCCCCTCCGCCACTCCAGCCGCGTCCGGTGCCCCAGTCCCTTCGAGCCTGCGGAGCGGGGCCCTTCGACCGCCGGCCCCGCCGGGTGGTCCCATTGTGCGGCCACGCGTCCCGCGTCCATCACAGCCCCGGGGGATAAATCACACCGCGCTGCTCTCCCCATCGCCACGATTTGGAGACAGGAATTTTGGAGGCTGGGGGGGGTGGGTTTCCCGGCGCCTTCGAGGCTGCAGCCCTCGAGCAGGGTAGGGGAGGAAGGTGGGAGTGGGGTTTGGGTGATGCTTGGGAAGTGGACAGCCTCCCGTTCCCCGCGGGGACGGCAGGGTGTCTGTCCGCGTTTCCCCCCCCTCGGCCCGCTCCCGGGTTTCGGCGGCCGCTGCAGTGGGGACACAGTGCCACCTGCCGGACACGGGAGGAGGGGGGCGGGGGGAGAGGGTGTAACCCTGCGGGCAGGTGGATGGATGAGGTGCAGCTTAAAAGCATTTAGCAGCGGGCTGCGGGAGGTTTCGGGAGCTCGGCTTTGCAAGAAGAGTTCTGCCAGGGCGGTATGGCAGCCACGATGTGCACCGGGATGTGGGGAAATGCAGCCTGGCTGGCACGTAAAGGAGAGCTTGAAGACATCTGTTAAATGCATGCACAATATTGGTAAGGCAGACTGACCCCCACCATATACACACACATAGTGTACACAGTGAGTATCCCTGTAGATACTCACTGAATCCTCATTTGGGAATATTTTTGGAGCTTCTGGTATTAGTAACAAAGCCCCCATCCATTGCTCACTGCTCCCTCAAAGGAACTGGGACATCCTGAGCAAGCTGGGAAGGCAGGGAGCTGCAAGCCAAGGGTGGTCCCAGTGTCTTTACACGGGAAGGGACACCCCTGCCCAAAACAGAAGATGTGCAGCTGTGGGGAGCTGCTGCTCTGCAAATACTGCAAAAAAAAGGCAGAGGAGGGAAAGAGCAGTCTGAAAAGCAGCCAAAGTCCGTGGCCCTTTGAACTTGCATCATGCTGGCCACGGGAACCTGTCAATTTTCAGTGCAAAGAGCCCTCTTAATTGTGGCTTAGCAGCAGAGCCAGGGATGGATGTGTGTGGTGGGTGCATGTGTGTGTGCTCCAAGAAAGTGTGTGTTTACAAGGGCAAAAGAGTTTTAGATAGAGACAACATGGGACATCACTGTGTGTCTACATATGGCTTAAAGGAGCAGGATTGCACAGTGCTACAGCAAGAGCCCAGAGCAGGACTACTAGAACCAAAGCTCAAGAGCTCAGCCAGGATACATAGAACCAGACACATGGGGCAACTTGAAACTCGAGCGGGAAATCCCAGTTAGCAATGTCACCGAGGGAGATGAACCCATGCTTGGTATGCTCAATGTATGTCAAACAGCATGGGGAAGCTTGGGCAGTTTGGACTCTGAAATGGTCCAAACTAACCAGTGCTGATGCAATTGTGTGTTTATACTGTAGTGGCACTGGGTATGAGACACACACACACAACTTTGCAGTAGGAGTAAGAGATAAGCTTGCAGCAGAAATAATAAAAACAGGCAGGAGGATGCCAAACAGATAATTACAAGGATTTGGTGTGAGCAGTATTTTGCTTACCCAGTGTTTCACTTTGTCTTGCTGTTACTGTCAGGCTAGAGTGAACATACATAAGAAAAGGGATGAAAGAAAGGAAAAAATGAGTAAATGCAAGTCACAGAGAAAGAAAAAAGTCAGATCAAAGATTAGTGAAAAGAGAAAGGAAAAAAAAGAAAGAGGAAGGCACAAATAAATGACAGAAGAAGCGGTTTATGACTTTGGATGTCACAGTTATTTTGGCCAGCCATAGGACATACATTTAAGTGTTTTTTAATCTAGTTGAAAAATATACCAGCTAGCAAGGCATTGTGTGTAGGGAAGTAGACAAGAACAGTTGCTAGAAACTGTCATGTCCTGCACAGGGATCACCAACACCAGTGTTGTCACCATCCTCATCTCACTGGGTTTTTTTGCAAGGTGGCCTTCAATATCCCTATCCTGGGTAAGATTCTGCCTGGTGCTGCACAAGCACAGGGCACAAAATGCTGCCTACCATAGAGAATTCATTGGCTAAGCAGTTCAAAGACAGTAGTGTTTACACTGCTAGCAATTATTTAGGTTAGCCTTGCTTTTCTCTACTGCTCCACTTTGCCTTGCCGTGACCTGATGCCACAATGTCAGCAGGGTCCAGTGTGCAATCTGTGCATCTTTTTGGGCTGCCTACCTCAACCTGCCAGCCCATGCCACAGGCTTGCTGATCACTCAGAAAATAACTTTCTACCCCTGTGTGCAGCCACACTGCATAAACAAGCAGCTCTTCCAAAAAAAAAGGTAACTATTTTTGCCCAGAGCACTGAGTTACTTCAGGTGCATGTTATACAGTCAGTAATTTCATGGGCTGGATTCTAACTCAACAGCCATGTGGTTCAACACAGATTCGGACTGAGATTCCTGAAAGTGGCTCCACTCAGTTCCCCTACTATAAGGCTGATCAGATTTAGTAGCTATTAGGTTTTTTAAGTGCCAGTAAATCACAGTAAGTGTCTGTTGGTACTCACCAATCTGTGTTTCCACTGGTGCATGCAGTAGGGTTTCCCTCAAAGCTAAATTAATTGTAAAGAGATGATTTCTCTACTCCACAGAGTTTATACTCATCACAAAAATATAGCAAGATTACCTGCAACGGCATAGTTTGTCTTGGTAGAGACTTCACCATCCCAAATAGCAAGATAGATACTTGACCAGTTGGTTGGTTTTGTTTGTCAGGTTTTTTTCCCACCTGCCCTCCAGTATTGGTCCCCGACTTTCCATTATTCTCTCAAGCCCTTTGGTGACTCTTTCTAAAGCAAATCTGGGCTCCAATCCATTACCAACCTTTTCTGAAGTCATTTGTGCCCTTCTCCAAGTTCCCCTTGTAGATCTCTATGGCTGACACTATATACAAGCACACATACACCACCTGCAGTTTTTCTGCATCCTCCTGTCCTGTATCTCTGACCTATTTTTCCCTGCTCCTTTTCTTCCTTTACCTTCCCTCTCTCCATGTCAAGACTCATAACTCAGTGTGAAGTTCATGCAGCTAACTCCTTTCTCACACTTCCTTTATACTGGGTTTCTCTTTCCAATATCTGATGTGTGGAGCAATGTCTCCTGCTTTCTAACCTCTTGGAGGCATCCTGAAAGGACAAATCCCTCAGCTGCTGCACTGTGCCACGGCCCACCCTTGCTCATGTTTGGCATTCAAAGAGCAGATCCTGGGGAACATCTGATCTCTGGTCACGTTGAGTAAGCCATGATAGGAATCCACCTGAAGCTGAACACACATGCAGCAGTGGGAATGGACAGGGGGGGAAGGTTGAACCAAAGACGATGTGTTGACATGAAAAACCGAAAACAGCATCTGATGTTGATCAGAAGGAGGACGGCTGTTAATTCAAAGCATGCTGCTTGTCTGCATTGAGCACAGATAGAAACAATACGCTGGAGAGCTGCTATGCACTGGGGTGGAACTCGCAGGGGCTGGCCGGTGAGCAAGCCTGGCAGCTTGATGATGTACCAGGGGTGGGGTGGGGGGGCGTGCAGGGAAAACGCCCCCTTGGCACCGTGTCCAGAGGAGGGAGCTGGGGAGAGGGGGGGGGGAAAGGGATGGCTTTGCCTTGCTTGCTTCACTTTAAATACCTTTGCACAGAGCTCTGGCCACTACAGTAAGGTCAGAAGGCTTCACCTGAAGTGACAACGGGGCCTCTCTGAGTGGGCACCACTGCCTCTGCAACATGGATGCACACCACTACAAAATGAATGGTGACCCTTTCCAGGTAAGTGATGGCATCTATGTGCCTGCTCTTTGCAGGAGGGCTGTGGCTGCCTTCCTCCTGCCTCCCCCCCGCTTGCTTGCAAATCTTGTCCCCCACTCTCTGAGAAGGAGTGTGACCCGAGGTAGGATGATATAATGCCGCTGCCCAATGCTTTGTGGTGCCTGGTTGCTACTGTTTTCCTTTTGGCAGTCCCTGTGTTTGTCTGTTGTTAGTTGTGCTCACAAAAGTGCAGTGAGAATGAAAATGAGCATTGCAACAGCATCCTTGCATATATGGCAAAGAGAAGGAGAAGTAGCAGAAAAAGACCAACAAATAATTTAGGGGGTCTTAAATCTGTGTGGTGAAAGAAAGCTGTCTTCTTCTGTTAAAGAAAAGCAGCTGAAGTTGCCTGCTCTTCTGGTGGAGATATTTCTTAAATTTTGGGACTCTGACACCCCTTTTTTTTTTTTTATGTTTACTGACTGACTTTGAACTCTGCTTTTGGAAAATACAGGAAAGTCCTGAAGCCCATGCCTTTCGATTACAGGTAGTATAGTTAATACAGGGACAAGTGATGTAACCTGAGGCCAGCATGGTTAATTATTAAGACCAAATTCTGTGTGTATGTGTCCTACATAATGCTGCTGAAACCAGAGACAAGCTGCAGAAGACATTCAAAAAAGGGCTTCAATTTATACAAGCTTTTTAAACAGCAGAACTGCCAAGAAAGCTTTGTTTTGTACTACTTTGTGTGCTAAGGCTGAACTCTAAAAGCAGCTCTCTACGGTCTCACCTTACTACTTTACTTCACCTTACTACTTTAGTTTACCATGTAGCTGCTCGGTCCCAATGACATCTAGTGGAGCTGAGCATCTAAATGCCCTAAGAAATCTGATTTGGAAACTAATTTCATTTTCAGAAGTAGGTTAGGAATCTCATTTTCTTTGAACTTCAAGGAAAATTTCCTCTGGCTTTAATAGTGTTGGAATTCACTCTGAATGGCTTTATCTCACCAGCTCAGAAATGGATTAGAAGGCTGACAGGTCTGTATTATTGACCTCCAATACTGCACGTGTTAGAAAGGCAACATTGATCTACTTGTGAAGTGGTTAACTAAAAAAATGCAGATTTACATTGTGCTCAGGTAAACACATCCTTACATCTACACATCACCTGTCTTTGAGATTGTAGAACTACCCCCAGAGTTGCAAAGGAATAAATTAGAATTGAGAATGGATAAACTGTGATCAACAGTAAAACCATGCATAAGTACTACAAAAAGCTCACCACTAAATGTAAGTGCCTGCGTGTACACTGGTGTTTATTATCTCCAGTTTATGTGTCGATGCATGTTGTCCCCGGTGTGTACTGATATATACTGCCTCCATATCTATTAACAAAAAACTGGATACCAGGAAAACATTAATTTTACTCTCTTTTTCCCCTGTGGACTGACTCAGGCTGGAACTAACATTTGTACAAAGACTTCTGAGTGACCTGAGTGCATATACAGATGTGCAGGGAGTTAAGCAAGTATCACACTGTTTGCAGGATTAGTGCCTTCTTCATACTGCAATGCGTCTTAATTTAAGCATCAGCGTAAATTGATTCACGGAAGTGGGAAAATGAGTGACGACAGATTGAAGGAAGCTGATCTCAACACATCAAGGCTAGTGACCAATGAAAATCTGTCTGGATTGGAAAGAAGGTTTTTAGGGCATTTTTTGGTCATCTGATGGTATAAATTAACACCAGAATTACCTTGCAGGACTTGAACCTTCCATTATATCTCCTGCAGGTCTCCAGACCACAAATTCTTCCTTTGTCACAAAGATTCAAGTCATAGAAGTTGATCCTCACTTCACACATTGGCAAGAGTATTTTAAATACATAACAGCAATGTTTTTAGAGCAATTCCAGCGCAGACCATGAAAACCAAATTCTCAGTCTGTTGGGCAGGCACAGTTCTGCCCTTAAGATCAGTTTTGGCTGTGGTGAGAGAAAATAGAAGGTCAAAGCAATACATAGATGGCATTTCAGATGCATTTTGGTTACACTTTCATAAAATCTCTGAGATGCTCTTATTTGGTTTGCCTTTTGACAATGAAATTGCTTGAGGTGTAAATGGGTTTCATTAGCCAGCTGCCACATCACTCCTAGCTGCTTTTCCTCTTGGTTCCCACCATGTAAGAGCTGGGCCAACTCCCTGTCTGTGTGAGGACCCAGAAGACACTGGGATGTTGTGGGAAACATCACAGTTGAACAGATGACAATCTTCCCTTTGGTGCATAAAAGCCAGTATTTCTACTGTAGTTCCCACTAGACGTTTCCCATAAAGGTAGAAAATATTTGGATAACCTTTGCAGCCTCTGGAAATAAAGCCAGATAAAAAAATCTGTTGCCAGTCTCTGGCAGTGAATTCTCAGGTTAGCAGCAGCCTCACAGACAGCCTGAATAATCAGTAATTATCTACTTTACAAAAGAAGACAATTCCTTATAACACTGCTTCAGAAAATGTAGGCCCACCAAGAACTGAATGGCTTCAGGACATCTGGATTTGGTTGTTAATTTGTCTGCTACAACGACTGTCTTTTCTAAGAACAGTATTTGGGAACTGAGATTCATTATACTCTGATTTATATCTTAAATTAAGCAATAGCTATAATAAAGACAGGCTTTGGTTGAGAATAGAGAACTTCAAATGCATAAAGAAAAATTGACTGGATGCTTTGAGTCATTTTGGTTCAGGACCTGTGTTTGTTGCAGATGTCCAGTGTGATCTTTGAAATACCAACCAGGGGCAGTTTGCCCTAGGCCAGTAGTTGTTAGCACAACAGCCCTGCTCCCAGCAAATAGGGTATTGGTGTGACTTTCAAACATTTGCATTGGTTGTGCATCCAATTACTATGTTCAGAAAAATTAAGCAATTCTAGAAATCTTAGCAGGCACTTACCTGCCGTGCCAGGTACCCAGATAATTCTGAACATCTGGGCCCACTCCAGGACTCAGTTTCCTGTTTCTGAAGTGGTGAAATAGCTCCTTCCTACTTAACAGGGCTTTTGTGAATAGAAACACATGTACTGAGAAATACCAAGGCATTCTGGTAATGAGAACCATGAAAATAATTAAAATAAACATTCTCCTTGCTTGGGAATAGCAGAAATTGCCTTTGGAATTTGCAGAGAAAATCAGTAAAAGACAGGGAAAAAGCATAAATGAAAACATGTCTTGCCCTGAATCTCTACTCACTGTGGAATTTAGTGAAGATCTAAACATTTGCTCCAACATTTTTTCCTACTCTTTTTGCTTGTTTGGTGTTGTTATTTTGGTTTCAAACCACTTTCCATACCCCTTTTGTGAATACCACATCTCCTGAGGCTGCCTGGAAAGGTACAAGCAGAACTGAAGGGAAACATAGATCTTGGCCCGCATCTCTGCACAGAGCTCATCTCCATCCTTCTGCTTAATCCTGAGTGTTAATGAAAAGAAAGCCTGAGGGAAGGTCTTTGCACTGCAGCTGAAGCCAAAGTACAGCAATGTTTGCAGTCACCCTTGGTTTTGATACATTTGAGAGGTGAAGCAAGGCAGAGATGATATTATTTTCATGTCCTTTTTGACTACTTTTCTCCCACATGGGCCCTAGTTTAAAAGAAGGGATTTTTGCCTCTACCATCATAAATTAGAGCAGCCCCAGAGCTACTCTACTTCTGGCAGCAACAATTGCCTTGATTTCCACTTAAAGCAACTTTATACCCTCTTCATGTTACTGGTGCTGTGCAAAAAGGAAACAGAGCAAAGCAAAACTGACTCCTACAGTGAATGTAAAACTTTGTTTGTTTGCTCTCTTCTCTTTCAGGAATCTATGTACATTGAAGAGTCCTCAAATAAGAATGGTGTGATATCTTTGATTTTCTCTCTGAAAGAAGAAGTTGGGGCATTGGCTAAAGTTTTGCGCACATTTGAAGTAAGTATTTTCCTTCAGGAGATCTCAAATGTTTAAATTAAAACCTCTACCTTAACTGACATGAGGATGCAAAAAATGCATTTTCTCCATTTAAGAAGAAAACAGTCCATTGTAACTGCTTGAGTAAGTGTAGAAGTGAATTGGGCAATAATCTGAGATTGACATTTGGGTATGTGCATGTATATGTATAAGGAAAAAATTCTTTACTGTTAGGGTGGTGAGGCACTGGAATGGGTTTCCCAGGGAGGTTGTGAATGCTCCATCCCTGGCAGTGTTCAAGGCCAGGTTGGACGAAGCCTTGAGTGACATGGTTTAGTGTGAGGTGTCCCTGCTTTTGGCAGGGGGGTTGGAACTAGATGATCTTAAGGTCCTTTCCAACACTAACCATTCTATGGTTCTGTGATTATATATATATAAAGGCAAGCATAATCTGCATGTGAACTGTGTGACCCATAGTGTACATGTTGCATGAAGTATTTCCATGGGAGCAACTATTGTCCTCTTAGCCCTTTTCCATTTCAGTGAATAAATAAACCCACCATCTCCCACCAGTGGTACTTCTACAGAGGCAGTACTGGGTACCTACAAAACAGTATCAAAATGACAGCACTTTTTTCACACCAAAAAAGGACGCAGCCACTTGCTCTGCCTGATTGGGAAAGCTTTTGGAGAAACAAGGAGCCATTTACCTTTCAGAACATTGTGTGCCTATTAGTTATTGCAGAAATATTTCCCAGATGACATGGATGGTGTTTAAAAAGCACGAAATCCTTGCAATTCAGGTTGTGTTGCAACACAGAGCTGTGTACTCTATGCTCCCAAGCAAATACACTTGTCTATTGGTTTTGTGATTTCTTTTTTTCCTTTGAACATTATGATGTACTACTTGTGCCTGAAAACATCTTTCTGTAGAACACTGTAAAAAGTTGTGGCCTACATACTTTCCATCCGTAAACTGAACTGACTAGGAAATGAAAGATTTGTGTGGTATTAGTACAAATGAAAACTAATTATAGGACATATTTGATTCATTAAGATGAAGGGAAGTTCACACTAATGACAGGCACAGCTAGTCTAAGTCTGTGAACTGACTGCTGTAAAGGAGTGCTGCAAAATGTCTGCATGTTGGTGGCATGCATGTCTGTAAGTGACTTAAGGAGGCTGTTAATATTCTCTGGTTAAATACATTGCTGTCTACTAACCAAATTGCTGTTAGGTCTAAAGGAAAATATGCAGGGGAGCTAGTATAGGAAAAGGAGAAGTAGCTGCTCCTTGGATGCGACTTTTCCCACCCCAAAGCAGTACCTAAACTAGACCAGCTGTTTTCCCCAATGAAACTGATGGCAACTGAGGAGATGGGGCTCAGCCAAAGATGTTTGCACTGATGTCTGGGTAGTTTCCCACCCCAGTGAAGCCAATTCTTTTTGTGCAAACTTGCTGTCTGCCCCAACACCAAGGCTTCACAGAAGACCTGGCATAGGTGCTCTTATATCAGTGTTGCACACCGTTCACAGTGTAGTAGGGAGATAGGTAGGTGGCTGGAGGGAAGGGATTTAACAGCACAAGCCTGATCTGCAGTTTCAGCTCCTCAGGGCTTTCATCAGTGAATTCATGAGTGTTGGGGTGTATAAACCAGAGTAGCCATTAGGTGGTTCTTGCCCAGTGCAAAAGATCTCGCTCTGTGCACAGTGATGTAAGACTCATGAGCATGCAGGGCCAAAAGAGCCTCCACTCTTTCCCACCTGGTCCATAACCATGGAGCCTCAGAGACACAGACTTTGCACTCAGTGGCATCCACAGCAGAGAGAGGGAAGTTGGTGACACTCAGGTCCCCACACAGGTGAAACGTGGGAGCAAGGAGGGAGACATCAAAAGGATTTTTTCTTTTGCACCCTTTCCCTGCTTAATAAAGTCAACAGTGTGATGCAGATTAGCTACAGGAGTTAGTTCAGACCCTCCATGGGTGGGCTTCTCCAGGCAAGGACACCCCTTGCCTTGTCCTCAGGGATTATGTCGCCAGCTTGATGCTGGCCTGCGGAAATGCAGTGGCTTTGTCTCAGAAGGATGGCAAAGGAAGATGTGGGGACAGCTGCTCAGGCAGTCATTGCCTCACACAACCACATAAAGTATGAAAAAACATAACACAGAACCCACAAAATAGGATCAGGCTGTTCCCTGGAGCAGACATAGCACTGTAGCCATTGACCGCCAGGAAAGAACAGACCTTGCATGGCCACTGGGGTTGATGGCCATGTGTGGTGTGTTTGGAGCCCTTCTGATCCTTGCTGAGGCTGCTGGGTTCTCTGTGGGCACTTGTGTGTGTGAATGCAGATAATGCAGACAGAGAGCTCAACCCTGTCCTCCCCCCATTTCATCTTTGAGAGCAATTAAGGGACCTCTGGCACTGGCTTTGAGGATTTTGCCTCTTCTCTAGCTGATCTACAAAACTACTCTGGGACATGATGGGGGAGAGGGAGGGTTACGAGAGCTGTAAGTATGAAAGTCTTGAAAATAAATCCTCTCTCAAGACAGGGAACAAAGTCTGGAAGCAAGATCCAGATTAAAACAGAACTGAGGGGGTTCCAAAAGAATGGATAGATCAGCCAGGATGCTTTTCTGTAAAGGAGGTGTCTGTGTGGGCCCAAGGAGGTTCATCTTCTCTTTGATTTAAGAGCTGAAGAAAACAATTGTGTTACTCTGAGAGAGCTGTTCAATCACTCTTATATCCCTGCCCAGGGTGCACAAGCAGGTCCTCGCTCTCAAGTTCACATGCTGTCCATGTCCTACTTCTGTGCTGGGGTGAAACTTGACCAGACATTAGCCCCCATCACAGCTTGATCTCCATGGGAAGCAAAAGCCCAAAGGGATCTGTGCTGTGCTGCAGCCTGGACTTGCAGCTCATCAAGCGAAGAGAATTACAATGTATTTTGGGGAATCAGTAATGTTTGTCCTACTCAAACATCCCTTCAAGGTTGCACATGAAGTTGACAGAGCTTCATGCTCTCATGTTTGCTTTTTTGCTCAAAGACCCAAACTCTGTTTTCTGTTCAGGTCTCAGCTGCATGCAGGTATGTGGGTACAGTGACAACTGATGTTTTTCTTATGTAGCTGGAAGGGCTTTTTTCCTGAAGAATCTCCTTTAGGTACTCACCTCTTTATGCCTACTAGAATTACGTCCAAAATGTACTTGACTATATCCACTTTTTTTTTACATTTACTCTTGATTCATATTCTCTCTAATGCATTTCAGTGTTGGACCAATGCACAATGTCCCAAAAGAGCAAGCAGTCTGCATGGAAGAAGGGCTGTTGCTTTCTAGGACAGGCACATGCTTAAAGAAAGGATTTTTAAGCTGAATATATGCCTTTTTAAGCATTTCTACCTCTGAAAACAAACTCAGATGATGTCTATGGAAGGGTTCAGCATCCTCTTTGAGTGGGAGGAGAGACCTTTCCCAGTCTCACACATGAAAATAAGTGGTACTAAGGAAGATCCCTCAAACACCAGACCTGAGCAGGCTCCTAAGCAATTCTGACCACTGGCTCTTGTCCACCCTCTATTTTGCAAATCCTTGCCTGTCTCTGTGAATCTGCTCCTCCTGGACTGCTCTGTATTCAGGGTGCCCTATGCCACTGTTGTCAGCAGAATCACTGCAGTCCCTTCACCTTCCCTGCAGAGAGGCAGCACTCACAAGGCCAGACTTGCACTCTGACTGTAGCACTGTAGCACAACAGCACAACAGCAACTCTATCATGCCCAGGAATAAGCAGATGCTTAAAATTGAATCTACTTTGCTTCCACATTAGGTGTTCTGTGTGTATATTAGGGTGTGGTAAAGATTCGCTTTCTGCTCATCAAACCCAATTACTTTTGCAGTTGTCCATATTCTTTATCTGTCTTAGTGTGCATACAGCTGCCTTACAGGTTCTGCTTGAACAACAGCTCTGACCTCATTGCAGGCTTGAGGGTGTCTGTAGAGACAGCATAAACCCACCACCAGAGTCTTTACACCAACTTCATTTTAATAGGACCCGCTCTACGCTGAGGCACTGTGTGGTACAGCCATATCCTCTTTATTTGCCTTGTGCTATTATAGAAGATGTTAGGTAGGAAACCAAAACACAAATAATACCTTAGTCTGAAATAGAACATCATACACAGTTAAAATACCATGCCTAAAATTAGGAATACAGAATAGTCATTGTGGAATTATGTTTCTTTTTTGATTCACTCTTTGGGGGAACACATCAAAGAGTTCCAGAGTATAAGTCCAGGTCAGAAAAAAGACAGAAATCTCCCAGGGTTCTTGTCAAAACTGAAAAAGTAAGGCAGATCATTTTTGGGTAACCCAAATGTTACATTTAATGGGAATATTTATTTTCCTCTGTACTGATAAAAGCCTATTGAAACTGAGAACGCTTTTTAAAACATCAACAACAACAAAGTCCATTTTGCAGGAAAAAAAGTGAAAAAAAAGAGAAACTTTGCCCCCCAAGGTTTGCATTTCCAAAGTTAAGTTAATCATTAAAAATATCAGAACTATACATTTCTATATGTAAAAGGATAGCCCTCAGTTCTGGCTGAATTTTTTCTACATGGATTTTTTTAATACATCAATCTTCTCCCTAGTTCTTTTCCTGAGTGACTTACAAGTAGCAGAAGACATGTCAGCTGTAGCATGTGGAAAACATCAGGTTGGTATACGTTACAAGTTTGCCCAACCAGTTCTCTGAAAGGACCCTTCCATCTTCTCTTCACTGAAATGACCTTCCCAAATACAGAGCAAGACTTCAGCACAAGGACCAGCAGTCAGTGATTTTCTTACAGTGGGTAGGACTCTAGCTCAAAAGCAGCCCCATCAGTTTGCACTGAGTTGTACTCTTGCTCCCAGAGTATGTTAATCTTACTCTCTGGGAGGAAGCTACTGCTCTACAGGAGGACTGGGTGGGAATGACAGGCTGGACTAAATGAGACCCTGCACTTTCAGAGCCAGCAAAGGTGACTGTGCTTTTCTTCTGTTTAGGAGCTCAATCCATTCAACAGAAAGTCTGATGTGACTCTTATGGTTTTGCCCCTTGACAAAGTATTGGCTCTGCAGTGTTTTGGGTTATTTCCAAATCAGGAGAAGTGAGCAGTTGCTTTTGCCAGGGGGTGTGTTGGAGGTGTCTGCAGTGATAGGTGAACAGGCCAGGCATGCCTCTACCGAGAGTCTTGGGTTTGTTTTTTTTTCATTATAGTATGTGTATGCACAGCTACAATAATTGCACCTGAACTCACTGCTTCAAATCTGTGTCCTTCCTTTGGTATCAGGGAAGTGCAAGTAAATCCTTGTTTTGGGAGATTTCATCCCGGTTCTCACTTAATGTTGGTTAGTGGAACCATAGTGCTGCTGACTGTTCTTCATCTGGTAACAATGTGGGGTCTCCTGATGAAGTCAAACTTAATAACAGCAGCCATGAAAACAAGCTGCAGATGGATTTCCCAGCTGTACTTAGTTTTAGCAATCATACACAGGGGCATTTAGTAATGAATAAACAGAAGGACATATGAACACCATGGGAAGTAGTAGCCCATAACATTCCCAGAAAGTACCCATCCCTATTGAGAGTTTCCCCATGTAGATGTGAAAACATAACTTTTCTTTACCAATGACCAGGCCATTAAACTTCTGAGGGTGGGACCAAATTCTCTTCACAGTGACCTCTGCAAGAATGCAGTGTACTGTTTGATCTGGTTGGTGTGATCCTGCTGGTGTGGGTCCACTGCAGTGTGGGAGATGTTCAGTCAGGATGCCAGAACTGGAATAACATGGGGAAGGGGCTGTAGCTGCTTCACAGCCTGTGAGAGGGAGCCAAGGCTGAGATCCAGCACTGCAGGTAAGGCAGGCAGAGAGATGAGCAATCTCCTCCTCATCCACCATTCCCTCTGTTGTAAATTGCAATCTGTATTGCTAACACCTGACAGTCAAAAATCATGACTTACACAAAATGGACTTAGTTCTAACTTGGTTTTTGAGCTCTGAAAACGTATCTTGGGACTTCTTTCTCTAATGGGGAATGATAGAGATACAGTTAACTTGGATTTCAAATTGTGAAAGCTGAGATTTTTCACCTCCAGGAGTGGAGGTTTTAAGAAAAAAAACAGGAAATTTGGAGTAGCTTCTGCTAACTTCAAGGGATTTGGCAATACTTTACCTCTGTGATTTCCATTAGGTGTTAATCCTCAAGGCAAAAATCTGTTCTGAATTGTTAATATTTGCAATTAGAAATGGCCTAGTACACTGTTTCAACATAAATGCAAGGTGAACAACCACCCTTCCTCTACAAATACAGGAGTGCTCCAGCAGATACATGGTTGTATGCTATGATGTATCCTTGTAGGAGAGACTTCAACCTGTATGCTGGTCATAAACCTGAGGAGAAACTTAGATTGGTTTTTGTTGGAATGGACCTTAAAGATCATGTAGTTTCAATCCCCTGCCATGAGTAGGGACACCTTCCACTAGACCAGGTTTCTCTAAGCCCTGTCCAACCTGGCCTTGAACAGTTCTGGGGATGGGGCAGCCACAACTTCTCTGGGCAACCTGTGCCAGTGTCTCACCACCCTCACAGTGAAGAATTTCTTCCTAATGTCTAACCTAAATCTGTCCTTTTTCAGTTTAAATCCAACCCCCTCCCCTCCTTGTCCTTTCTCTACAGGCCCTTGTAAAAAGTCCTTCTCCAGATTTCTTACAGGACACCTTTAGGTATTAAAAGACATTATGAGGTCTCCCCTGAGCTTTCTCTTCTTCAGGCTGAACAAGTCCAACAATCCCAGCTCCTTTCCATATGTGAGGTGCTCCAGACATCTTTGTGGCCCTACCCTGCAATCACTCCAATGGGTCAGTAGCGAAGCACCAACCTGTTCCAAGGTCTTTGCAGCTGCAGTGAGCGATGGGGTGAATTTGGCAATAGCACATCTAATCTCAAGACATGGGCTGATCTGATTTGTACGAGGTCTAAAATAGGAAAGTCAGGAGAGACCAATACTAATAGTTTCTGTATGAATCCAGGCTCAAACACATGACAGCCCAGACCTTCCAAAACCAGTTAGGAAGCTAGGAGCTAGGTTCAAACAACAGAAAATAGCTCAGAAATCATGAAGTTGCATAACATAAATACAGAACTTTTATTAATTGTCTTTTGAGGGCATTTGTTGTTGAGATTTCAAGCTCTATTAAAAACCACAGAGATTGAAAACTACTCAAAATAAGCAACTAGACAAAATAATGTCCCCATTCTCCTTTCTCAGGTAACTGTTTGTCTCCAGAAGTTGGAACTTTAAGTATCAATTACTGTGAGAAACCTGATGCAATTGTAAGATGCTGAGGATACAAGAATATTTTGAACAATGTGAAACTATGAAGATTAAACACTAGATGGAGTAGTTGGACTAGAACGAAATTGAGATTGTTTTAAACAACTCTAGTAACAGTCTGTGTAAATATTTTGCAATTGATGGCTTAGTATCAATGCATAGCATATGAGAACATGTTCTCTAGGAGCACCAGTTCAGGGAGCTGGATGGATGCTGCTGAATTCTTAGTTTGAAAACAGTCACCAGAAGGGTGACTGTTCACCCTTCAGTTTCTCTGCTATGAGGTCCCAAAGCCTTGCCACAAAGAAGTAACGGGTTAGCTCTGCACATTGCTGAGCTGCAGGCATCGCTCAAACAGAAAGAGAAAACAGGGGTCTCTTTCCACTCTGCAGGAAGCTGTTCTACTTATCTCAGGTGCAAGAAGGGAGGTGACTCTCTCTGTGAGATCTTTTCTTTTCCTTTTCCCCACTCTCTTAGATTGTAGTGATAGTTCAGGAGGCATTGATGCTGCTGCTGCCTTAAGCATGCCATGTGCCAACACTGCAGCCTGTCTCTTCATTCCCAACTCCTGCATCATTCCCTCTGTTTGGTGGGCACTGCTGTCCGTTCAGTTGCCTGCTGAGACAGGTTGGAGAGTTGGTACAATGGAAAAGGCCGAAAAAAAAGGATATAATTGAAGTACCAGATTCAAACAGCTATGCAATCTATGGGTATGGGGTAGAGATGCTAAGGCAGGGATGGATTTGTGGGTAGGGGAGTAAAGGAAGGGATAACTGCTACTGAACAGAGGTCCATATTATAGACTCACAGAATCACAGAATGGTTTGGGTTAGAAGGGATCATACAGATCATCCAGTTCCAACCCCCCTGCCATAGGCGCAGGCACCTTCCACTAGACCAGGCTGCACAAAGCCCCATTCAACCTGACCTTGAACACTTATCACAGCCCCTGCAAGATCTAGAAAGCCCAGTCAGTATCTGGGACCCCATTTCCCCATGCATCCACACAGAGGCAGAACACAACACTCTGACACATCAGTGCAAGGTGAAGGTAAATCAGTACCTCAGTGTGCCTGAGCCAAGCCTTTGGCAGGAAAAGGTTTTACACCCAATCCCCAGCCGAGCAGCCCTGTGGTCTGAGTACACATTGCCACACTGCTCTCCATGTTTTGGCCATGGCAAAGGGGCTGGCAGCCCCATGCGCCTGCTCTTTGTCAAAGGCTTTCCAGCCCTTAGTCATCTGGACTTCCAGCTCCAGGCTGCCCTACCTCCCAGCTCCTCACTAAGCAGAGGGTACAATGTGAGGCCTGTTTGTGAAATGGGGCTTCGGAGGCCTAAACCAAATTGTCCTCGGGGCCCAGGACAGTGGCAGCCATTCTCTCCCCCAGACAGCCCCGTGAGGACAGCATCTCTCAAGAGCAGCAGTTGGCGAATGTGCTTTTGACCTTTTCAACCTATTGTGTTGGTATCTAGCCAAACAATTTAAGTACATCTGTAGCATGCAACACTCAGGAAACAGAGGAATGACATGCATGCTGTCTCCTACAAAGTAATAAACTGCCTTTTGTGGTGGAGTGAATGAGGTCTTTGCTGCTGATGGCCAGATGCCCCCCTGCACTGTGCAAGCACTGAGAGGAGCAAAGAAAACCTTAAGGGGCTTGAGAAACTCAGACTGGAGGGAGGCACAGAAAAAAAAGCTTCCCTCTTTCTTCCCTGTAGGTCACAAGTAGATCCTCACAGCATTTCTTCGTGGATTAAATTCTGACCCCACTGCAGCAGGGGAAGGTCACTGATATCACCAGAGTCATCATTCCACCCCATGTAGCTTGGGGTCTTAAACCTGAAAGCAGCAAAACAAAAGCTGCTCCAGGGCTGCTGAGCACTGTGTGTCCTCTGTGAATCTGAATCCTCTGTGGTTGATCCTCAAGCCAAAACTTCCTCCACGGGTTTGTCTATCCCTCCCAAGGGACAGATGCCCAGACCTGGCCATGGTGTGCTGTGGCCACCGCTCCAGTGTGAGCCTGACAGGAAGGTCAGGTGGCAAAGTCAGCATCAACCAAAATCTGTTTAAAAGGTTTTTCTCAAAAAAAGAAGAAAACAATATTTTCATATTCAAATTACAGTGCTCTGTTTGTGTTCAGCTAAACTGGGGCAGGTTTTCCTGGACTTGCATTTATGTGACTGAAAAATAGGATTTTTGGCTACGTGCTGCTTTACACATTGACATGGTGGCATGTCTAAGGTTGGGTACCCACTAGCCATAGACATCAAGGCCATAGTTGCCAATGATCTTTTTCTTCAGAGCTTCTCTTCTGGTCGGGAAGGATATTTGGTGGGTTGAAATTTGAATGTCTGTGCTAAAGAAAACAATTCCTTGCTATGAGAGTAGTCAGATTCTGGAGCAGTTTCCTAGCAAGGTTGTGGAGTCTCCATCTGTGGAAATACTCAAAACTCAACTGGACATAGTCCTGAGCACTCTGCCCTATCAGACCCTGCCTGAGCAGACTGTTAGATGATCTCCAGAGGCCCCATTCAACCTTAGCAACTCTGTGATTCTGTGATTTAAAACACCCACGTTTTTATTTGCAAAACCCTTGGCTGCCTTTTTGGTGTGGATCCATGTTTCCCATTGGATCTCTGCCCAGCACCTGCTCACAGCCCTGGAAACCATGCAGGTGGCTTTGCAGGTGACTGTGCAGTGGCTTGGCAGAAGCTTATCTCACAGGGTGCCCAGCTGCTTGCTTTGCCAACCTCCTTTCAAGATGCTTATAAATACAGCATTCATTTTCTCATGAGAGGGTTCTCTTCAGGTGAAACGCCTACATCCTGAGTTGATCCTGGGGAGATGTTCTTGTCTCGCAGACAAGCTCCCATTATGTATTTGTGGTATTGGAACCACCATTTACAATACAAAGCCTGTTTACAGCTTGTATCCTGCTTCCACCTTTTTCAAAGGTTTGTGTCATGCTTAGTCTTTATGTTGGTGCTCTGCACAAGGGAGAATACCGCATCCTTCTCATTCTTGCTTTTTGTCTCCCTCCCTGTTGTGAAAGTCCTCAGTCCAATGGCCATCAGTGGCAAGACTTTACTTTTGAGTTATTTGTATTGTATAGGAGGAGCTGTTGTCTAACATGTTAGTTTTAGCTAGTATTTATGTCATATTTCTTCCCCCAAACCTTGTGGGACCAAAATCTCTGTTTCTTATAGGAAAAAGGAATAAACCTGACCCACATTGAGTCCCGACCTTCCAGACTCAACAAAGATGAGTATGAATTCTTCATTAATTTGGAAGGCAAGAATGTCCCAACACTGGACAAGATCATCAAGTCCTTGAGAAATGATATTGGAGCAACAGTCCATGAGCTTTCACGAACAAAGAAGAAGGACACTGGTAAGGATACACTGCTAAGGAATATTTACATCACATGTAAATATTGACTCCTTTTTCCTGTAGCAATAGAGTTCCTTTTGGATCTGTATGGCTTTATTTCCATACCTCTGCCTATTTTGCCTGTGTTGTAAGCATGTAAACTGACATGCTCCATCTTTTGCGTGCTTAGTTCTCCCGGGAACTGGTATTATGTTGTCATGTTGTCATCTGTCTCGTTGACAGCACGCTCAGTCTCTTAAGTACAGCATTGTTGTGGTAGCTTGTTATACTGCCTGAGAAGCAGTGCGTCAAAGAATGATCTGAGTTACAGGCTAAGGGCTCAACTTGTAAATCCCTAAGCAGCAGTGCAGGCAGTTGTAGGTACATCCATTTTCTGCTCCCAGTCTCTGCCTTATTTTAAATTAGGCAGCTTTTATATACACAGCTTTGTGCAAGTCATGCAGGGTGACAACTTTTGTTCTTGATTCATGCCTGTAATATGAAGGAATAACAGGGGTGCAGGTGGGATCCGTATCACCATGTTTAATGCAGATACATTAGCTTATCAAGCCCAAAGACATGTTCTCTGAATCTCTGACTATCATCTCATAGCCTATGGACCTCTGAGCACTGAAAGTCACTTCAGGGCTTGTACACTTTCAGCCTTTTCTTATGCTCTCCATGCACATGAGAACTTTGAAGAAGAGAGTAAACAAGGATCTCTGTGGGATGTACTACATCTGTCTAGTTACTGTCTGCCCTGATTCAAAAAACGCACATAAACTCCATTCCAATTTAAAAGGGCAAACAGTTCCAGCAAAATCTGAGGTTAAATGCATGGGCTTTCCCTTGAGAAATCCAGGGCTTATTCTGCTCCCTCTTCCTTCCCACCCCATCCCATAATTTGTGTCTGTTCAGTACCCAGTAGAGTAAAGCCTCTACAGTGCCATTTTGTGGAAAAATGTCGCCTACTGAAAACTGCCTTTCACCTTCCTAAGGAAGGATCGCTCCCTGGAGTGTCTCAGGGAGGTCACCAAGGGGGAGTCCTGGAGACATTTACAATGACTGGTACATTGTGTGACCCAGCTGGGGGGCTGCCCTATCTTGAACATTTCTCCCAGAGAGCACTCAGGTGAAAAGAAGCTGTGTATTAACTTTTAAGTCATACACAGACCCTGTGAATACAGTCAGACTTTGCCACCTTGAAGTGGTGTGAGGTGCTGTTGCTGTGCCCTTTCCCTTGCCAAATATCTCTGAGACCTCACAGATCACTCTGGCACAAACTCTGTGGTGTCACAGAGGCAACAAGAGCCCAGTCCTGTACAAGGTCTGGTAGGGAAGAGTGGCATCTTCATGGGGCAGAGGGAGGGATTACTCTCCTGTGCTCCCTGGGGCTGGCATGCCCCTTTAAACATCTGGATTTACTTTCCAATTTGGCCTCATGGACCCTGGCTGCTGCTGCTGCAGCCCCATCCTTGTGAGACCTTTGTACCTCTGGGCTGAGAAAGGAGAGAGGAAAAGTCCCATGGGTGACTGCCAGCCTGGTCACTGCTATCCCTCACACCATCCATCTGATTCTCCACTTTTGGGCTTGTGGATGCCCCTCATTCGTGCAATAGTAAGTCTCTGCCATCCACTTTGGTGGAAGCAGGAATAACTCATCATTCCTGTAAGAAATCCCAGGGAAGTTAGTCGGAATTCTGACTTTGGAGTGAAATAGGAAAGATTTTGCAAGCCATATTCCTAATTCTCAGAAATTTGCTAGAGTTGAGGCTGCTTGTTACAGTGGTGGCTGCCCAGCATCCAGTATGAGACATGCCTAAATGCCTTTTCAGATAACAGATGTGATTTTAATAGGATTTCAGACTTTAAATACTTTAGGTCTGGATCTTCCTCTTCCTTCCTAGGAACAACATGAAAGGACATTAATACCTTCTTGAGATCAGTGCTGGTAATCCTTTTACCGTTTCCTTTGTGTCCTACCCATGACATTACATTTGAAGATGAAAAAGAAGAAGGCAGATACTCTTTGGAGTCAGTTCTCTCCATTCATGAGATGAAGGGACAAAAGGTTGATTAGGTGATTTATGATCACATCAAATCAAAGAGGCTCTCTTTTGGGAACTCTTTTATTTCCAGAAGAAAGCTACAGGGCCTAGTAGTGGTTGACATTACTTTCATTTTTCTGATTATTATTAAGAATTTTATAATAAACTTTATTAAATAATAAAGTTGTACATAAGCATAGGCTAGAGTTGGATAGAGACACAGGTATAAACATAGGGCTAGAAAGGCTTGTGAGTGAAATTCTGACCTCACAGAAGTCAAAACTCCCATGATCAGCTGTAGGATTAGGATTTCACTGCATATTACTGTGTTGATCAAAGGCTTTTTGAGCTAGATTATCCTTTCAGTGCAGCAGAAAGGGACTTGATCCCCTTCTGTTTGAGAGGATAACTTGTGTTTGTTTGTTAGTTTCAGTAATTCAGAAATAGTGTAAAGTGGGAGCAATTTATTGTCAAGGAAATAGAGAAAGATTGATATTCCTTTTTGCCCTTTCTCCTTTTCCTTTCCTTTTTTCTTTCTTTCTTTAATTTCAACTTCTGTCAAGAGTAGTAAGGGTCCAGTCAAACTGAAATCCCCAAAGAGCTGTATTTTGAAAGGTTAAACAAGCCGTGCTTACGGGGATGAATTGTGGGTGGCACATTCCGGGCTGAGACAGCTCTACAAGGGCAGAGTGAGATTGGAGCAGCCTGAGCTGTAGAAAGTGTGGTAAGATGCTGTCTGTTATCAGGGATGGCATTAACAAATAGCAGGCCTTGTGGTGCTTTTTAGGTCATCCTGCCTTTCACGTGTATCCTCCAAATCTGGTCATAATCCACAGATGTCCTCTGTGAAATTTTATTCCTGAAACACAGAATGACAGCAATATATCCTCAGGGAGCAAAAGCTCAGAAATATGGTTTATGGGTATATTGTCACACTCCTTTCAGTGGGCAGGTAAAATCTGGGAAAGTTTTCTCCTGGAGGCCATCCAGGCTCCCATGGGATCAATTCTTCCATTGCTGTCTAAAGATGCTCTCAGCTCTTCCTTGCAAAGGATTAATTTTGTTCAAGCTCATGATCTGAGATAAAAAACCCAAACTGATTTGTTTCCCATACTAAGAACATGGTGCCACTCTTGGGTCACTGCTTTGTGGACCGTCAGAGGAAATTTCTGTATTCTTCCCCTTCAGTACAGTTCAGTATGAAGCACATGTCTGTGTATGTAACCCTTTATTGGGCAAAGGTTAAATGAATGTCTTTTTTTTTCCTCTTTTTTTTTTTTTTTTTTAGTGGTTATTTCACCTGCTTTTTGGGTCTTGTCTCAATTAAATGCAAAATACAATTTTGGTTTCCCTCTGACAGACCCAAGTGGTTACAAATACCAGATTTGGATCAACAGTGTAATTTTAGCTGAGAGCAGGCCAGCAAAATGGCCTAAATTCAAAGGTACCTTTAGAGCTTCAGATGAGATGGGTAAGCAGTCACAGGGCCAGAAGCCTTTTGTAGAGATGGAAAGATTTGTTGTGAAAACAGTGTGTCTCTTCATGGCTGTTTTTGGAAACAAGCTGGGTATCTACAGTTCACTTGGAGCCCATGAATAAAAAGAATTAAATGTTATCCTGTTGCAGCATTAGGGAAATGCAGACAATTTATTGCATTTCTAAGACAGGCTGGGAGCTGATGTTCTGTAGGGGCCTTGTTTGCTAGACCCTGAGGCTGACCAAAGCATTTGGGACTGTTTAAAAAAGGACTAAACCTGGGCCTCGAACTGTTATAAATTGCATAGACCTGTCTTTGACCCTCTCACAATGATCCGAAGGAAGGAGTTCTGCAGAAGTCCTCACTGCCCCTGCTTTGCTGCCTCTTATATAAATGGCTTATTAGCATTCTGCTAAGTATTTGACCCCATGATAATTTGGTCACTACTTGGGTGTCCAGCACGATCCCATAAATGCTGCTGTTTCACTTACAGACAAATCAATATTTATTACTGATCAGCCCACGTTTGGTACTCAGACCTTCACAGAGGCCCAGTGTTGCAACAGCTTGCCCTGGCAATTCATTAATGGCTGTGCAGACAGACAGCAAGTCTGGCTAACAGGCTGGAGGAGGATGTTGCAAACAAAATATGGGATAGATTCACACAGGGGGTAATTTGATTTCGTCTTTTAAATAGTTGCTGGGAGGGTTGGGGACAGCCTCCTGCACACCACAGCTAGGCAAAAGACCCAGTAGCCCTTTTTCACCCTGGTCCCTGATGTGAGGGCTGTGTGGGCTTTGTGCAGTGCTCTGGGGCTGTGCTCAGGACCTTTGATTCTTGTTTCCATGAGAGCTGAGAAGACTCAGGACTTTCCAGGACCTGACTTAACATCAGCTATGGTGGTGCGAATAGCACTAAGCATCCTCAGGACTTCCCTTTCACAGCCTGCTCCTTTCTGCAAGCTCAAGATGGACTCTTAGCGACTGTTAGTACATGGAGGGAACAGGGAGAAGGGCAGAGATCTGCTGAAAATAGGTCAGGTATCTACAAGGACAGCACACCTAGAAGACAAGGTGCTGCTTCTGTGTTGGGTTAAAAAAACACACACATCTCCACACCTAGGATTGACACTGCAACAACCTGGGAGTCAGTCTGTTCCAGAGCTTATCATGGGCTCTGCACCAAGTTCTTTGGAGTTCTTGAGAATAAAATGTATTTAATGAAAGTAAGTCACTATTATGTATCTATTTTATCCATTGAAGCTGCAATGATTCAAATCCTGCCCACCTACAACTTTCTGATTCAGGACAGCAAAACCCCAGAGACATCACTGCTGAAATCCATGGCAGACTTCAGCCCCCACTGATTTTTCTGCATAGCCTGGAACCTTCAGGTCATGGTGTGCCCCTGAAGATAGTGGTTATTCACTCTAACACTTGACAAATCCTTTGCTGTGGGGATGCCAGATGGCTTTATTTGCCAGTGCCTAATCCAAAAGTTATCGGTGTGACTCACCCCAGGCTGATTGTGGTGAGTCTGAAGCAGTAAAAAGTGAAGCAGTTCCCTCACCATCACACAAAGCTCAGTGTTAAAGCCGGGGAATAAACCCAGTGCCTGGCTACCATATAGAAAATTGGGGCAGGATGGCTTGGTGTGAGTAGTGGGGTGAATAGTGATTCTAGGACTCAAACACACCTTTTTCTACTCTGACTAGTTTAACTCAAGGGATCGGAGGTGCAGGAATAGTGCGAACAGGAAGGCGAGAAAGTATTTCTGGAAAAACCCTGCAAAAGCAGGCATTTTTCGGGACTATCTTCTTGGGACTGCTGCTGCCATCTAGTGACTTGTTCAGGTCTTGTCCGTAGGGCAAAGCAGACAGGTTTGCTGCTCGGGAAGAAGGGATCAAACCCCACTTCTGCTGGGTGGAAGCACCGGGTTTCTGCAGCCAGGGACCTCTCCAGGCTGGCAGCCACCACATACCTGCTCTCCCTGCCCTGCCCTCAACCAGCTGAGGGCTCCGACGGGAAGTGTTGGGTGGTGACAGGACAATAGTAGGTTAGGGAAGGTGGGCACTCTGTGTAGGGCTGAGATGTGGCAGCCCAAAGCATGCCCTGTAAATGTGCTGCTGTTGCTCTGATCCCTCTGTGCAGGTGCCTTGCAGAAGCCCAGCGCCCCAAGTGCCCTCCTTGTTGTTAAGCTCAACACAAAGCAAGGCTGAATAGTCCTGAAGACAGTGATCCTCTTATTCTGTAGGTGGTCCGTGAGGTCTGGGATGAGCCCCATCAGCAAAGCACTGCAGGGAACTCATGCAGCAGTTGCTGACTGGGGATCAGATTCACTTGGCATGACCCCCAAAATCAAATGGGGAGGTATAGAACCATAGAATCATAGAATAATTAGGGTTGGAAAGGACCTTATGATCATCTAGTTCCAACCCCCTGCCATAGGCAGGGACAAGCTGAGTGGCAGTGCCCTCAGCTGAGCAGAGAGCCACACAGGGGAATGAGCTGTTTTCCAAGCATTGACTGAACAAGTGACATCCATCTGTGCAAGAAAGTCACTAAATGAACTGCAAACATGTTCCTGATAGAATGCTGAAAGCCTCTGGGCTTGGACCAGCAGGCTTATGCATGGTATTAGTGGTTGTGTTGCTGACTTTTACTCAATGTGGGGACCATATGGGACATGACTGCATGCCCTGCACTTGGGATACAACCTTATGTGGAGGTGCTGGCACCAGGAAGGAGGTCTGACCTGGTATGACTGGCCCATATACCTCACGAGCTGCAAAGAGCCTCTCGTTGTAGTGCAATTGCCATGAAGACACTTGCCTTCTGCTTTTCCCTATCTGAACACATCACACCTGTGAAGCTCTGTGATTCTTCCTTGAACTCCACCTTATGTCCTTCTGTAAGGGGAGGACCACATGGGCATTGCATGCTGTATAGTCAGTGTGGTCCCATTTCATACCCTGAATTGTGCTCTAGACAGTGTGTATAGTGAGTTACTAGGCAATAGAGAACCAGACCCAAAATGTCAATTAAATGAATGCATTATTGTATAATGGCTACAGTAATACAATGCCAGTCTGAAGTATTAGGGTGCCATTCATCATTTTATTTCAGCATCCCAGCTTAACTGAGGACACCAAGTAGGTCTTTCTTTGAAAAAGATTTTCAGAGGGTCAAATAATCCTGTATCTTTCTGTATCTTGCTGTTCCTTTAAAATGGCTGATTCCAGCTACTATTAAAGGAAGCACACTCTGGAAAAATTCCTACATTTTGGTAAGCCAAGAAACCTGATTAATAAACAGAAAACCATAAACATTACAAGCCAGCTCTGTGCCAAGAGCTAGACATTCCTGATGCTCTGTATTCTTCCAACAGTGCAAAACAATCACAAATTCAAGACAACTTCAAGGGTTTGCTCTTGTTTCCTGTTACAGGGAAAGACCATTGCTGCCCAAAGAATTAAGACCTTTGCATATGTTTCTTTATATTTATGATGAAAAGAAGACCAGAAAGCAGGCCCAAACCAAGCAATGAAGAAGCATACCACTCTCAATTTCTTTTCTGTTTTGCAGTGCCATGGTTCCCAAGAAGTATCCAAGAGCTGGACAGGTTTGCCAATCAGATCCTAAGCTATGGAGCAGAACTGGATGCTGATCATCCTGTAAGAAAAAGAGCTTTATGTTTTTAACATGCTTCTAGTTATTGGGACAGATGTTTCTCACATTTGCACTTGCTCTGCTTGCAGACAAACCAAGTAGACTGTCTCACATGATACAGGACAAGAAGAGTACCACATTTGTAGGGTCAGAATCAGCCCAATCCTTGGTTATGAAGTAAATCAGACTACAGGTTGCTTTACTTTGGGCAAATACCATGAGACCTTAGTAGTCACCAGGGCACAAGGCCACCACAAGGATACCTCTAGCTTTCCCATGTGACTCTGACATGGTGACTTTAGACTCATTTTGTGAATCACTAGCAACTTTAGAAGCAGCATATCAGAGCCCAGAGATAAGAAGACTGGTTTTTTTCATCCTTGATTACATATACGCGATTGAGCTTAATGCCTTGTTATGTGGTTGTTCAATCTGATATGATTCTTGTATCATGAGACACAACAAAAGAAAAGGCCCTTGTTTCAAAAAAATTGTGGTTTATATGGTAGGGTTAAAAAGTTTTGTTCATTGGTTTAGCTGATAAAAATAAAATATTCAGCATTTTTTCAGTTTTTCCAGATACAAGAACACTTTCTGCCTCTATTCTCTCTCCAAGCAAACAACAACTTATTTTCATTTGTCAAAACACACTGAGTTCCATGCAGCGCAACAGAAATTGCTGCTATTAGCTTAATTGAGATAGGGTGATTATAAATAAATTACATGCAGTGCAACAAAAATTGCTGCTATTAGTTTAATTGAGATAGGGTGATTAGTCATTCACTACCTATTGCTTAACTTGAGATGTGTTATGCATCATGTACAATGATTCATGATGTTCAGTGTGGTCATATGAAAGGCAGAATGAAAGGAGATACGCTGAGTCAATGGCCCCCTTGTGTGTCGTGCGGGAATAGACCAGGATTGTATTTGAAAAAAAGAAACAAAACAAAACAAAAAAGATGTTAAAAAGAATGAAACATCCCTGCTCCAGTTCCTAGAATTAGTTAGCAGTTTATGCCTTAAAAAAGAAACACAGCTGCTGGGGTAAATAGGTGTGACAGTACATAGAGTGCATAAAATAGAAATTAAAGGAGCCTGTGTTTTTATTGGTTAAGTGATATGGGATTTAATCATGAATAGCTCTATGCCAGGCTAATCTTGCACAGCACATTTTTAGGCCACTGGCTGCCCCTTTTTGACTTGAACCATTCGATCTCTGCTCCACTTCAGCTGCCTCCTATACTTGGTTGTAGCTTCATGGTTGCTCAGTCCAGCTGTGCTGTGCACTATGAAGAGATGTGTTCATGAACTGCTGCAGTGCCCAGTGAGTTGCTGCCATTTGACCTGCAGAAGGGTGTACTGGAAGCTTGGAAGGACTCTCCTCTAGTTTAGGTGGTGAAGACACTCCTAGCCCTGAGGAAATTTGGGTCTAAATAGGAGGCACACTGGGACAGGAGAATGGTTATCCTAGATGAAGATTTAGAGACTGTATTTCTCATCCCTGGTTTTATTAGTAATTACCTGAAAAAATCAAGCTCCCAACCACAAGGCCTATTAGACATTCTCTGTAGTAATTAAATACTTTGAAATGGTTGAATTTGTAGTGCAAATAGGGCTTTTTTTTTGGCCTGGTAAGTGCCTACTGTTCTTCTAACAGTTTGTTAGAAGTGTGGTTCATGCTGAAAAGCTGCCGAAGAAGTCTGACTGAGTTGATGAGTGTCCTTCTAATTTGTCTTAACTCTACTCCTCTAGGTCAGCCCAGATGTGCCAGGAACTGCAACAAGCTTCTTGAGAAACCAGAAGGACATGGTTATTTGAGTGCCATTAATTCAGTGTACTGCTCCCGTGGGAGCACCTTGTTGGCACTGTAAAGGAGCATGTTTCCTTTGTTCATAGCAAGCATAAGTGAGAAAATGAAAGGACTTGAGGGGCAAGAGGTGCAGGGAGACTGTGGCAGGATGGTTGCTCTTGTGGCTCTGTAGACTGGGAAGAAGTGGAGCTGGGCAGGATGGAGGTAGCCTTCCCACTCTCCTTCCTGCACTTCTTGGACTGCACCAGCCATGCCAGAGGCTGCTCATTGAGAGAAAGGTAGTTTACTGTTTGCATTTATATAGGGACTGACCATTGCTGTTTCTCCTTAGGGGTTCAAAGATCCTGTGTATCGGGCCCGAAGGAAGGAGTTTGCAGATATCGCCTACAACTACAAACAGTGAGTGCTCAGTGCATGGGCAGAAAGCAAAGCCACATCTCCTGTCCTCTTTCAGGGCTCTCACCCTCCTGTCAATATGTATTTTTCTACAACTGTCCTTTTGCTGTTGTCAGCTGTAAATCTGCCATGTGTTTAAATCTTCCTGTTCATGCATTTATCCTGAAATTGCAGTAAAACAAAAGTAAATTGTTCCAGGCACACATTCAGAAGAGAACATCGCCTCCCTTCCTTCCCCACAGCACCCCTCTTCTCCAGCTTTGTTGTCTAATTGAGCATCAGACTCTGTTGCTACTACAAAGACCTGAAGCTTTGAATAAAGCTGTTTCTAGTTTTCTCCCCATTAAATCAGGGCTGGAGGAGGAGTGCCCGTCATTTACATTAAAGCGGGAGCTGCATACACTATAAAAATAATGAATAAGTTATGGTTCTGATGCTAATCCAGTGCTTGATACTCTACTTTTATCATGTCTGACCAAGCTGCAATCAGCAATTTGGGCTCTCATTTCCTAAGAAAAATAAATGGAGATGATAAATTCAGTTAGAACAGGCTTGCTTGATTGCTTTCAGTGATCAGATCTAGTGGAGATAAAATTCTGTTCCCAAAGTCACTCACACATATTTGGGCCTGTGTCTTGCTGGGACTGGAAAAATTGTGATTGCAAAGGATAAAATAATGTATGTTGTACATTTGGGGCTCTTCTTTTCACAGGACTGCGATAAAAAGATAGTCCCTGAACCAAAGAGCTAATAATCTAATCTCAAAATGAGAGGCCAAATTGGACTGACTGATGAAACGTGAAAAAAAGTCAAGTGAAAAAATCAGGAGCCCAGTTTAAAAATAGAAAATTTGGGTAAGATTTTATGGTCAGATGTGGTTGGATCTAATGCCCATTTATAGGTACCCCATAGAAGATTTATCTTTCCTGCATAACAGGTAGCAAAGTCTGGTCTCTAGTTTGCATGCTTTCACCAAATCCTACATAGAAATAAAACAAAAATCATGTCATTTCCTCCCACCCCCCAAGATTAAAATGGAAACCATCTTATGGAGATGAAACCATTATATTCCAAGGAATAACTAATTAATATTTAGTCTATTGGCCAGATACTCAGACACATTGGTAACAGGGCTATACAGACGTGGATCTATGTCCCAAAAGCACCTTTCATGTGAAATTACTGGATTTTCCCCCTAGGTCTTTCTACAACAGAGCAGTAAGTAGGGTGCCATGCATCTGGGCTTCTGGGGCTTGTGGAAAGAAGGCATGTGTTTTTTGTGACTTTGGGTGTTGATTCATGAAGGCCTGGGTGGATCTGTGATGTCTTTGCTCTGGGTGCTACACCTGGCAGACATTCCTTTCAGGGTCTACTGTGGGGAGGAAGAGGTCAAGAGGATGTCTCCAGCATGGAGGGACAGAGATGCAAGAGAACTGAGCAGGAGGAGAGGGACATCCAAAGTTATCAGGCTTTGTGGGAAGTATCTGAAAAGGCAAATGTGCTTAGCTTGTACAGGTGACACCCAGCTAGAAAAATGAGTTGGGTTTGTGGTTGCTTGTCTTGTACTCTTCATCCCACCATCAATTTCACTCTCTTTTATGCCCCTTCTTTTGTACCTCTTCTGTCCTTTTTCCTCCTGCTGTTTATCTCTCTACTCTGGCTTTGTTCTTTTGCTTCCTCTCCTGATATATCTACCTGCTGGTTTTGTTGAATGCTTAATTTCCCTGACTTCTCTTTTCTTTGCTTTTAGCTTGCCTCTTCCCTCTGCCTTCTGTTGCTTCTAGCCCTGTTGATCCCTGAAGTATTTTAATTGAAATTTGAAAGGTTTCTAAGCCATAGCTTTTCCCTGTAACCCTGGAAGACGGTTGTGGATTACCTAGGAGTGCTATAGAAGAACAATCCCCAGCAATCTTCATAATTCAACATGGTGTTTAAAGCTCCACAGATCAAGGAGGGCTGATACAGAGAGACAGAAAATTATGGTGTTCCATAGGAGCTGCCCTGCGGCTCAAGGAAAAGAGGGAGTGGGAGATGGTGGGGTGTCATCAAGAGTTTTAACAATGGGTCTCTGGGGCTTGGAAAGCTCCAGCATTATTCCAGCAGTGATGTTAACCCTATTAAGTTACTTAAAACCCTTTGATTTTTCAAAGCAGTTGGATTCACCTATGGCCCTATCATTATTGCAAAGGAATTGACTATTCACAGGAGGCCAAACTACATTGCTTGTGATTGTCTAATTCCTGCTAGCTTCAACATAAACTAAGCATATGGAGGCCTGAGGGTGGGATTTGACTCAAAATTGCTCATTACAATTACAAAAAGTCAATCTGGCAGGAGTCTGCATCTGTTACAGCATAAAGTACCTATCAGAATTTCTTTGCCCCTCCAACCCTCCAAGAAACAGAGTTTTTTGGTTTCCCTGTTATAATCAAAACAATTAATGTAATGTGTATTAGAGCAAGAAATACAATGGCTGCTTCATATCTAGAAATGCAAATAAACTGAAACCAACAGCCAGCAAATACACTTAGAAGAACAACTCGCTAAGACAAATAAGCAGGTACTTGCTTTCACCACAGTAACAAAAGGTATTGTCTAAAGGCCTAAGGTCAGCTAACATCAGTAAAGACCTTCCCAGCCTGCGTCTACGGGCAAGTGAGGCTCCTTTTACACCTGCATGTCAGATCAAAAGCATCACCCCTCTTGCACTAACAGCTTACATGACAGTCCATGTAATGGTCCTGAATATGGTGCTGGCAACATTAGACATTTTCTCTGTTGCTCTTATGGAGTGTATCCATTTTCTTTCCAGTGGCCAAACTATTCCCCGAGTCACCTACACAGAAGAAGAAAGGAAAACTTGGGGCACTGTCTTCAGGGAGCTGAAGAGTCTCTATCCAACTCATGCTTGTTATGAACACAATCATGTGTTCCCACTGCTGGAGAAGTACTGTGGCTACCGGGAGGACAACATTCCCCAGCTTGAGGATGTTTCCAAATTCCTGCAGAGTAAGTTTGCAGCATATTAAAACATACCAAAACAAATCAAAGGCCTCAGCTGTCAGTGGGGTGGTGCTTCCAGAGATGGAAAAGTGGTCCCTGCTTTATCACAGGCTCCCCATGGTGCTTGGAGGAGCACTTAGCCTATGTCACAGGTTCCTCTCTAAACCTTCCAGGTACAGATGCTCAGATACTGTGATCGTGGTACACATGGGTAGAAAATTCCCTGCTTTTTCAGAGTTAAACTCTGTTTAACATAAAGACTGCAAACAAAACAACAAACTTTTTCCACTCTGAGGAGTCTGGATAAGGAAGAATCAAACACATGACAGCATTCTTTTGTCCCTTCAGCCTGCACTGGATTTCGCCTGCGTCCTGTTGCAGGCTTGCTCTCCTCTCGGGATTTCTTGGCTGGGCTGGCATTCCGAGTATTTCACTCTACACAGTATATTCGCCATGCATCCAAGCCTATGTACACACCAGAGCCGTAAGTACTTTGGCACAGAAAGTGTGTAAAGTTGCAACAGGCTAAAAGCAGGGTCAGCCCAACTGATAATAACCATGTGGAACTCCAGAGCACTCATGGGAACAGAGCTAATGGAGAGCAGCCAAATGGCTGCTCTCTTCTGAAAACATTTTTTGGAAGATTTCTAGTCTTTTTAACAAGCTTCATCCTCTTCTGAAAGTTCTCTTGGGATGGATGAGACAGTTTTGCTACTGAAGGCATGCTTGTATGGTGGCTGGGATGCAGGAGAGAGCAGTGTACAAAGGCATTTAGCACCCAAATAGTGGTGTGAAATCTAGTGCAGGAATGAGTCAACATGTTGCATGCAAGCTTCTGGCAGCAAGATAAAGGAAAACCAGATCATTGATCCCTTCTCTTTTTCAGTTTTATGCTGTAATATTTCTCTCTGTCCCTGTCCATTGTCTTTTCCTATGTGCCATTTTCAAAACAGTTCTCCTCCTCTACTTCATGTTATTGCAATTCTTCCTCCCCTCCCTTACCTTTACTTTGCTTCCTACTTCTTTCCACAGAATCCTTTCCCTCTCTATTTTATTATCCCTCATTTTTCTGATTTTCCTCCCTACACCTGCTTACCCCATTCTCATCCTGCATAAAGCCATGCTGAAATGTCTTCCAAAGTCCTGACCCTCCTAGGAGCATGTTATTCTTCTCCCCTTTCCCTCTTGCAAAATCACTTCTCTGTCTTTGAAAAATCTAGCTGTCTTTAGGTGAGTTCTTCCCCAAATATGCCTGTCAAGCTGCCACTTGTGATGAAAATAGTCCAACCTAAGGAAGAGCAAGTTCCTACATCTTAATGGGAGGCTGTACGCCTGAACACAGACTGGAGTTGAGCTCCTGATGCAGATGTCGACCATGGTGAATTGTCTTAATAGCCTGAACTTAATCTAAAGAGGTTTCTTGTCCTTGAGACTGAAAAGTCCATGGTCTCTTTTGTGGGGTGTTTTCTTTCTGGGCTTTCCTGAGCTGAGCAGGCAGTTGAATGAATGGTTTTCTTCCATACGCATAAACAAAAGATATATCAACCTTCCTCTGAGGGATGCATGATGGTAGAAGTACTGAAAACCTTGGCATGTGCATGCTTTTTCATCACAAGAATAATTTTGGAACATTTTCCCACAATTCTTGAGCATTATTTACTGTTAGGAGGAAATGCATTGCACTTTTGATTATGTTCTGACTCTAGGGCATTCATCCAGCATTGCTGGACTCTTACTAGTTTAAAGTTATTCATATGTCATGTTTTCCTGCAGTGATATTTGTCATGAGCTGCTAGGACATGTGCCTCTTTTTGCTGATCCCAGTTTTGCTCAGTTTTCCCAGGTAAGTTACTCAGCGGTTACAATATTTACATAATTGAACACACCAGAGACTTGGTAATTCATAGGATGAGCCAAGAGCTATGGGTGTTGGGGTGGATTCACCTTTAAGCATACTGTTTAAGAGTGGCTGAGGCCGATTTATTTATTGCTTGAAGTTTTGACACAAGTTGCTTACATGAACTTATTCACTCAAACTCTGAAAGTCTGTCTTCTGTGATTTGTTTTTTTGTAGGCAAACCCTTTGCAAAGCTATCATCTAAAAACAGTTTTGTAGATGTTGATCCTGCTGAGCAAAGTTAAATGGCTCATGAGTCAGATGAATTATTACCCCACCACACAGTCTAAATGTTAGGGAAAGTGGAAGGGTTTTTGTTTTCTATTGAAGCCACAGAGGATGCTGAGTAAAGTGAGGAATTGCCCCAGCTGCAAGCATGGGAGAAGGCTGGAGAGGAGCTTTCTCTTTGGTAGTGTTAACATCTTTGGAAAAGAAGCCAAACCTCAGTGAAGAAGTAAACTTTTGGCTGCATCTTACCATGAAAAGACACAAAGAGGGAAGGAGGAAGAAAGAAGAAAGAAGAAAGATGAAAAAAAATAAAAGGGAGGAAGAAGGGAAGAGATGAGGGAAGGAGGGAAGGAAGGAGGGAGGGAGAGAGAGAGGGAGGAAGGAAGGAAAAGGAAGGAAGGAAGGGAGGGAGGGAGGGAGGGAAGGAGGAAGGAAGGAAGGGAAGAAGGAAAGAAAGAAGGAATAGAGGAAAGAAAGAAGGAACAGTGCTTTGGCTGACTAGGATTTGACATGGTGATGTCTGTTCACATGCTCTTGGGGTGTGTGTGTGTGTGGGGTGCTCCAATTTTTGCATTGTGCAGTCCCCACTGGGGCAAACCAAGAAAGGAACTTGGTTATATACAGTCTTTTGTGGCTGTCTTCTGAATCCAGCTATACCTCCTAAGAAAGTCTGCATTAACTCCCACGGTATGAATAAGCTCATTCAAATCATGGCCCATCATTCAGAAAAAATAACTCATTCAAGACTCCAGGAAAATTCATGCAATCATGGTCCCACAGAACAAAGAGAAATATTTAAGGTGTGTGGGTGTGATTGATTTACCTCCTTTTGACCATATCATTCTCTCAGATGTGCATTGTATACTTGATCAAAGCCTGTCAAAACAGGAGGAGAATTTTATTTGACCTCAATGGGCTTTGTACTGGACACAAAGGATCATGCCTTGTAAATAACATTTGGACAAGACCCTTTGTTCATTTCTGGAGAGATTTCTGGTTTAAAATTGATGTTGCATGATAGGAACATGTCCTGTAAACATTTGTGTGTGGTAGTAAGTGATGGTAACATTTAAAATGTGAGAAATTACATAAGACAAGACAGGAAGAATGTTTGCAATAAACAGCTTGAAGAATAATGGTTTATTGTTACAGGAAATTGGACTGGCATCTCTGGGAGCTCCGGATGATTTCATCGAGAAACTTGCTACGGTAATTTAATAAATGAGGGTTCAATTTTCCAAAGAAGTGCCCTGTGTTGTCTTAATTCTGCTGCCACTGAAGTCACTGATAGAACTCCCATAGAGCTGAATGGAAATGGGGTGAAGCCCATGATTGGAAAACCCCACCCTGAAACAGTTGCATTAAAGAAAAATAGCTTTGGCACCCCTTATTCAAAGTGACAGATCTGATTAAACACAGAAGCCCAGACAAGATTTCCTCCGGCACAGATATATTGGGCAAGAAGAGATTACATGTTACTACATCCCCACAGGAAATTTCAGGAGTCAGCTTCAGTAGCTATTCTACCTGCAAATGTTTCTTCTCTTCCACCCTACCAGGTAGATAACGACCTCTGCAGTCTGTGTGGTTCACCTGAATCCTACTCTGAGGCTGCTGAGGCCCAGAGTTGCAAACTTCTAATAAAAACAAGTGTGTGCCCCTAAGATTAGTGTCCCCAGCACCAACTGACCTGAGCAAAGCATTGCATCATCTTTACTGCTTCTAATACATGATGCAGTTCTTCTGAGCCAGAGCAGGTATCCCTTAAAAATGACAGACCAAGAAACCAAGCTAAGCCACACGCCATCTTCCTTTAATATTGTACTAACAGCTCATTCCCTCTCTTGCTGCTGCAGTTAGATGCCTTCTGTGTGAAACAGGACACAAACTTCTGTCAACTGAAGCTCAAACTTCAGTCAGCTAGCCAAAATGAAATTTTATTGCTATAGTTTCATTGTCTCTGCTCTGCTGACAAATGTAAGCACAATAAAACACAACTGTGTTTGTCAGGAAACTGAACTGAACCCCAGGCACATTGAGTCTAGCACTGTGCCCCTTCAGGAGAAGAATTTCAGTCTGTGGGGACATTTATTGTATTTATATAGTTGATGTTTGACATATGGCAACATTTTAAATAGAAATGCAAACTCCAAATGTAATCAAAGCAATGATGTGCATCTATTCTTTTTAATCAAGGAATCATATGCTTCTGACTATTTTTCTTTTTAGGTTTATTGGTTTACAGTGGAGTTTGGACTATGTAAGGAAGGTGACTCGCTCAAGGCATATGGTGCAGGGCTGCTGTCTTCATTTGGGGAGCTGCAGGTGTGTTCTCTAAAACAGAGTTTCAAAGACGTTTATAATTGCTCAAATTTCTCTTCTGAATGTCTTCAGATCCTTATTTTGCTTCATACTTTGTGCACAGAAGTAGCATGAAATGTCATACTTCACTGAAGAGCTCTAATAAATATGTCAGTGTATACACACACGGGACTCATTTCTGCTTCTTTCCTAGCAAGTGACATTGTCATTGTATTCCACAGGAGCAACCCTTTCCTGTCTGAAACTGGGTGGTATTCAGGAGCTTTATATTTCTTTCTTAGCACTTTAAACCTGAAATATGTTTATTACCTTTTTGCTTGTAGTATTGTCTATCAAGTAAGCCTGAGATTCAGCCGCTTGTCCTGGAAAAGACTGCTGTGCAGAAGTACCCTGTTACTGAGTTCCAGCCAATCTACTATGTTGCTGAAAGTTTTAAAGATGCAAAAGAAAAGCTAAGGTAATCCAGTCATTCCAGAGAAGACCCAGTTTTCTGTCCATTGCTAATACAGTGGATCCATTGCCATAATAAGTCTTGGATTGACAGCAACATTTTGAGAGACATTAGAAAAAGAAGTACAGTGCTTAAAGAGATGAAGCAGTTGTTACCTTATGCATAAATGCAAGAATTTGTGGTTAGTTTAAGATATCCTGTATAACCAAAATGCAACAAAAAATTGTTAGTCCAATAGCAATGATACTAACATTTAGGGTCAAGGCTAACTAGCTAATAGAGAGCAGGTGTCTAACATTACTACAGGTAAAAGTTCTTGTAGAAAAAAATATCCTAGTATCTACTTCTTTTCTCTGTCTTTTGTGTCTAAAGTCAATAGTTTCAGTCTTGTGGTGGGGGATGAAGTTCCCAAGTAATCAGCATCTTCAGGTCTTCAGAGCAGGACTGTGATGTTAATTAATGGAGTTTCTTCCTCTCTTTTGTGGGAAGGTGGCTGGTGTGGATGTTTTCTTCTCCTTATCCCAAGGTTTCTTCAGGGCCATTTTTAGGTTTTCTGACATGCCTTACATCTTGCTCTTTCTACATAGGTCTGCAAATCTATGTTAATTTACTATTTATATTATTTTTTTATTTGTCCTTTTTTCTCCTCAGCTCCTAAGTTTGCTTTACTGTGAATAACTGGCCAGTGGGGAGTTGTTGATAGCCTGAGGACCACCAGCATTCTATGCTCATACTCTTAAGGCCTCTGTTATCAGCCCATGCTCCTTTATGGTGCATCATTACTTTAGGGTCAGACTTAGTTCCTAAGTACAGCATAACTACTTGTGATTCCTGCCTATATGAAAAATATTTTTAAAAGACATTGTAGCACAAAATTTTTGAGAACTAAGCAAAACTAAACCAAATTAGGTAATAGCTACATCGTCATTAGACAACTGTTATTACAGCTAAACAAAACTCCAAGCAATCCTAATAACCCAAATCCTGAGGCCTGTGTGGTTACATTTATACAGACCCTCCATCTTGTTACCAGCCATGTGTTTACAAGACAACAGGACTACACAGTAAATCTTTCAGTCTTCTGTGACTGAAATACAGATTCAGTTCCAGTTCAACAAGATCTTGGAAAAAATGGTCCAGGTTCAGTTCTGGTTCTTGAAACAGGAATGGGTTGCCCAAGGAAGTTGTGAGTGCTCCATCCCTGACAGTGTTCAAGGCCAGGTTGGACAGAGCCTTGGGTGGCATGGTTTAGTGTGGGGTGTCCCTGCTTATGGCAGGGGAGTTGGAACTAGATGATCTTAAGGTCCTTTCCAACCCTAACTATTCTATGATTCTATGATTCTATGTATTTGGGGTTCAGCTTGGGTTCTACCTCACAGCAGTATTTCTATTTCTGTTTAAGAAAACCACCACTGTATTTCTGGATGTTAGTCAAGCTACTGGGCATTAGCCTTAGTTCACACTCAACAAATTTTTCACATGGAGATGCCACACAGGGACTTGTCCCAGGCCTACAGTGTCTTCTCTCACTTTCTTTCTCCCATTCACAGATAAACACATGCTGACACCTAAGATATTCTGCTGCCTCAGGTCTTCCTACCTCTCCTGGTGCTTCTTCAGTCTTCATAAGCCTGCAGCATCTCCTTCTGCCCTTTTCTCTGGTGTAATACCTGAGAAATATGGCCTTCTCTTCTGGTTTGTGCTATTAATATCCTGCACACAGTTTCTATCATCTTCTCTCTATACTTAACTGAAGAGCAAGTTCCCTGAGAAAGTGGAATATGTTGCCTTACTCTATACAAACCATCTTGGAAATTCTTTTATCTGTTTCAGTGACCAAATTGGAAAAGTGGTTAAACTGAAATAGAGATCTGCAGGTTGGTCCAGTGCCTCTGTCTGTGGCTTGCACCTGGACTTGTGTGCTTGTGTGTCATAGAAAACCTCCCTGAAAAATTATTCTGAGGCTGACCTAAAATATTTCAACTCAAGGCATTCATCTTCTAATTAGCATCCCACCTTCTGATTTAGGCAGACTGGCTTCTAAGGTGGATCTCTCCCCTTTAGAAAAACTGGACTGATGCCACAGAACACTTTCATCATAGCCAATATAATTTTTTCCACTGTCACACCTTGTGGCTTGCTCACACTGAGTTTTGTTTGAGACAATGGCCTTAGCTGATAATAATTAGGGCTAAACTGAAGAAGCAATATGGAGGTGGCATCCAGCATATTCCACTGTTCTGGGCATAAGGGATTTACCATGCTGAGTCACAGTCTGTATAGTGGGGCTACATGATCAACTCCTGTGTGCTTTCCTTCCTCTTTCAGCAATAACTTCACTAATCCAAAGCAGATATATAAACCAGTATCCTGCTGGGGTCTACAAGGAGCCTGGAACAATAGCTCTGACTCTGACTATTTCATCCCATTCAGAGTCCTCCTTTCCACAGTTCTCTGATTATGCAAATTAATGTTTTAAAAAAATCTTAATACTTCTGCCATGGGATTAACTATTTGCAGCAGAGAAGGCTGAAAATAAGCAGTGGCAAGAATGCTGCCTTGCTCCTTTGACTATCTATCTCCTATCTTTGTAATGACCTAGATGCCACTACCAACCATGCCAGAAGTTAGCACTCTGCTTGCTCCTTTCATGCCAGGATGGCATAGGTACTTGCCCTTATTTTCCCAAAAATTTCAGATTTCCTATATTTTGCATTACTGAAGGGAAAATGAGGTTTTCAAGTTTGGCAAATCCCAATAGCTACAGTGTTGGCCTATATCAGGAGCAGTGTTGCCATGCCAATAGCATAACTAGTCATGTTTGGAAAACAACAAAGGTAGTAAGGGCAAATGCAAATTCAAGCGTTATTACAGAACACTGTAGGTCTCATTTGACTCAGCAGGAATTTCAGCTATTTCCTCTCATAGATTCTCTTATTCCCCTCATCAACAAATGCACAAACCAAGAAAGAGTTACTGAAAAAAAAAGGAGCTTTTCAAGTTTGTATGTGTTTTTTGTATTTTTGCCTCAGGAAATTTGCTCAAACGATCCCTCGTCCTTTCTCTGTTCGGTACAATCCCTACACCCAGAGGATTGAAGTCTTGGACAATGCAAAGCAGCTGAAGAACTTAGCTGACACTATCAATAGTAAGGAACTACAAATTTGTTTACCCTGACTTCCTCAAAACTTGGATCAGAAATAGAAACCACAAACCAGATTTTGTTTGGTTGCATTTAATGCTTTGAACCTGACCAAGATAAAGAGGCACACATCTTCTTTCTTGTGCAAAAATGCTTCCTAATTCTATTCAAGATTCAGAATAGCGTTTCCACTTGACTGTAGTTTGTTACATGTGAAATACCCAGTTTTGGCAACAGTGCTAGAAAAGGCCAGAAGGCCTTGCAATGGATTCTGATGAGTGGCTCTAGCTGTTCTCAGTAAAGAGCAAAAGGTAAAGCCTGGCTTTAACCCAATTTCCTTTTGCCATTCTAGCCTTTTTCCTGACACATTTCCCCCCTGACACTGGCTAGCTTGTGGAGAGCCAGCACCCCTGATCCCATGAACCATCCTTGTGTGGCTGAGGAAGACAAAGGGCTGACTCTGCAGACCTTATTCCAGTAACACCCTAATAAATGTGTCCAATCTAGCACTTCTTTGTTCACCTTACTCTTTCAGGGAATGAATGATAGAAAGGGTAAATATATACAGGAGTGTTAGAAACAGGCTAGCTGTAGAATTAACTGCTTTGATATTTCCTTTGCAGGTGAAATGGGGATCCTCTGCAATGCCCTCCAGAAGCTAAAATGAAGGTTTGCTGTAACAAAGCTAAAATGAATGTTTGCTGTAACAAAGCAAATCTTCAGCTACTGACTAGAAGCTGCCTTATGCAACCCCAGTCTTCATCTAGCCTCTGTTTATTATCTTCCTGTGTACTGCATGAATGCCTATGATATATATCTTAATTTCTATAGATTAGCAGAAAACCAGACATTTGCAGATGACCCTTGACACTTTTAGCCTTTAGACACTTACCATTTTTTTCTCACTAGTGCATAAGAATGACCTTATTTTTGGGAATCTGGGGAAAGCCTCCATAAGTCTCGTGCCAAAGGTTAACAGAAAAGAGAGATCTCCACCATGCTGAGCTATAGTCTGCTGGAGCTGTGAAGTTGCATTACCACACTGGGCCCACAGGCAGACTAATCCACCTTGCTTTCTCTCAAAGTCATTCTCCCCCTCAGTTCCTCACTTTTGCGCAAGGTTCCTGTGGAGTCCCAAACTCTACACCTTTCAGGGGGTATACCTATACTGCTTAGCCCTCTGTACCTCTACTTCCTCACACAAACACCTTTATCCTGAAATACTCTTTTTTTTTTTTTTCTAAAAATTAGATGCTGCCATTGACCCAAAGCATAGATGCTAGCAGAGAAATGTGCTACAGCCCAATTAACAAAGATTTATCACTGTGTATAAATATACTGTATTTGCAAAGCACCAATCCGGAAAAGGTTTGTGCAAATCAAGAATGATGTGTGCTGGGATGTGTCATTGGTCTGCAAAGCAGAGCAAGGTACTGAGATTGCTTGTTCAGAGCATGGAGTCTGTGCCTCAGTACAGTACCCGCAGAAAAGGCTCTTCAGAGAAAAGTTATGTAAAGGCAAGTCTGTGTGGCTTTTTGCAGCTGGATTTGAGGTCATTTTGACAAGCAAGAAACCATGCAGATGTATTAACATGACTTCAAGGCCTTATTAGACCAGTCTCAGAGCTGTGCTGGTTGAAATGTTGCGTATCATCATGGATTCAGAGCTGATTCAGGATCAGTCATTTTGCCTCTCTGAATAGACATACTCAGCTACTCACTGTGTGAAGGCTACCTTGTGCTGTGTGTGTCCTTGTCTGAAATTGCTTTATTTAGCACTGTTACAAGCTGTCTCCTAACCTTCTGTACACTTGTACACTGGAACAGAATGGAGCAAAGCAAAGCAGAACAGTATTTCCAGCTTGAAATAATTCTACTAACATGATTCAGGATTGACTTTTCTGTTGAAGATCCAGTGATGGAGAGGGATTTGAAAGTCTATGAGTCTCATGCCTACTATTGTACTACTTTTGTATTTTGAAAATCAATGGAGACTTAATGTAAACATCATCCTTTAGGAATATAGAAGTTACAGCTGTTTCCATTATATTTATGGTGAGTTATAAATCTAAGGATATCAGCTGGAACCCTTTTCAATAGACATATACTTATGCAAAATGGTATAATTTTGGTGCTTTGAAGTAAGCTTTTTTATCTCTGCATCTTTTATATTCCCCTTTTTCTCATGACAATGTCTGTGTAGGTCTTTCAATACTGCTTGACATGTATTTTCAGTGTGACAGTAGCCCATATTTTTCTCTCTTAATATAAAAGGAACTATAAGGTAACTGTACCACAAAGAGAAACTTTCATCCCAAGAGTGAAGTCTTTCAAGTTAATCCTCAGGCAGCTCTCCAAACTTCTCTGTTTCTGGTTGTTGTTGCGAGGGACAGCAGCAGTAAGTCTATAATGATACTGAGAATTCATGGTTGTCTTTTATGTGCAAGTGGAATGGTTAAAGAGTATCGATGACACATATCTGATTTTGTGTTCCTTAATGCAGGTTTAAATGAGCAATGACTCCAGCCAAAGCAGCCTAAATGTTCAGCAAAACTGAGAGATGAGAGAAAGTTAAAACCAGAAGAAATATACTGAAAGTAGATTTTCTTACAGAACAAATTATCTTTAAATAGTACAAATAACTCGCATTTTAAACAGTACTTGTTAATGGGAGGATTCTTATTTCATGCTTAAGGAAAATTAATGTTGTGTAGCAAAATGCTTTTTGTATTATATAACCAGTGTAACTCCTCTTTGTAAGGTAACCACACAGGTCGTTCAGAATTAAATAGCCAGGTAGGTGGGAATGCCCACTAGAGGTGTGCTCCAAGTCAAAGAAAGCTTTCTTGTACTGATTGACTATCACTCATCCTGACAAGATCATTAAAGTGATATTAAAAACAATATATCTCTTGATGTGTGTAATTACCTAGAAGTGTACAGCAAAGCCTTGCTTGCTCTATCTTTTCATACTCCGTAAATTTTTGTGTGCTACTTTGACTAACCTACCCCAAGCTAATCTGGTGAGTAATTTTCCACTCTTCTATCCCACTGTGATCACATTTCTTGATGTCCCCATCTCCAGCTCTGTTTCAGGTGATCAGAGAAGCCCTTTCACAAGGCTCTTTTTCTTTCCAGTGACCTTGGCTAAGATCAGTGATGGTGATGGTGGGAGGGCTTGTCAGCACAGGTGACACAGGGAGGTGGCCTCCTCTGAGTGTCTTAAGATACCTACATATGGCAGCAGCCTGGAGAAGGGACACTTCATTCCCCAAAGGACATAGAAATTATTGAAAGATGAATTAAGCACAGGAGGACTCCACAGGAGTGCATTATTTGAAAACCTGTCTCTTTGTGGCTTCAGACTATGCTGGCAGTTGGCAGAGAAAACTTTCTTGATGTTCAAATGTAACCATACGAATTAATCTAAAGAAACAGAAGTATTAATGCCATATCCATCTCAAACTAATAGCACTGAGGTCATACAGTATGGAGACACCCACAATTGTAGCAAATCAAAATTGGGCAGGTTATTTGTGGTGATCAGCCATTCAAAGCACCCACCCCAATGGCTGCAGAAGAGGGCTGAGCTTACTCTTGGAGGGGAGAATCTTACCTTCTGCAGGAAGAATCTGCCTGTCCCCATGGAAAAGGATGACATACTGTGCCCCCGTCCTTTTATAGCCCTTTAAACTGCAGCACCCAGCCTGACACCTCTCCTATTGCACTCCTAGAGGTCCCCAAAAGTGCTGAAAGCAGGACTCTGGGATGTCTTATCAGAGTTGACTTACATTCTGAGTGACGCCTTCCTGGGCCTGTCCCAAGCATGGATTCAAGGATGTATTGAAGTGTCCATAGGCTAGGCAAAGACATTAACCATCTGGAGAGCCAGGGCTTTCTGTGCTGCTATTGCAACGGGCTACAAAGCTGTGCTGTAAGATCTGCTCATGCTGCTTCAACCATCACACTCTGATGGTTGAAGCACATTCTAGCTCTATAAAAATTCCTCAATTCATATGCAGAACCATGATTAGAGCTGTATGCTGTACAAACACATAGAGACAAGACTCTCACACTAGAGCATAAAAGACAGCCATTGAAGCCTGATGTCCCCAATCTGCCCATACCTGTGACCAGTGCCTTAAACAAGCTTTACAACCTTCACATGCATGTTCACATGTAGCTGGAGTAGGAGACCTTGTGCATTTGTTGTTTGTGCATGGCCGTGGCCTGGATGTGGGGATGCATGGCAAAGACCCAGTTTGGATTCCGATAGACTTTGCTCATCTTCTTTACTTATGCCCTCTCTTGTCTCCACTGCTGGGGCTATGCAGGAGTGAGAAGAGCCTTTTTCCCACCCTAAGGTGCCTCTCTTCTTCCCCTGCCCTATCCAGTTTGCAGCTGCAATTCAGCCGCCTCTGAAGTGCACCCTCGCCCTCCTGGACCTGCCCCGGGACATGAGCCTAACCAGGCTGGGGTGGGAGGCCCGGAGCCGCCTGCAAAGCGAAGAGTGTCACAGCCCAGAGCAGGGCCAGCTTCAGCACCGCGGACAGCTGCCTGCCCTGCCCCACCTTACCCTACTCTGCCCTGCACTGCCCTACCCTACTCTGCCCGGCCCCCGGGCAGCAGCCGCACCTGGGACAGGCCCGGCCAGAGGCCACCTCTTCCCAATCTGGCACTCATCATGCCCTGCTAAACCTGCAGTGCCTGAGGTCTGGGTGGGCTGAGGTTCCTCAGGACACTGAGACCTGCCTCCTGGGCATGGTGCTCCAAAATTCACCTGGGGTTTGTCTGTCTCAAGCCAGGCAATAATGGTGAAATCGAGATCTTCACAGTGTTCTGTCCTGGGAGAAGGGGAAACTGGGTGCTGCCATGGTCTCTGGAGGCCAAAAATTTTCTGCACTGCCTTTATCTTTCTTGGCCATGGAGGAGGCAAAAGCAGTACAGCCACAGGATCAGGTAGGGGGGCACATAAGAAGTGGCTCCACCTGCAAAGGAAGGACAAAAAGGTAGTCTTCTCTGTAGGTCTGTAAGTTGACTTTCACAGGGGTAACTTGGGGTACAAAGATATGGGTGCTCATACCCAGAAATATATTTGTGGATGTCAAGGGATACCATGCCCTGGCAAGAGCAGAGCTGATGCCCACTCTGAGATTGTCCTGCCAGCTGTTAGAAAGATGTGACCCTGGGCTTTTTGAGAGTCAACTTCATTGGAGATAAAATCATTACAGAAATAAGTTCCAAAAGATGGTCTAAGTCTAGAGGCAACACTCAGCTGTTGTAGGGCTAGGGTAGAACAGGTCAGACAGACCTTCGGGGCAGGAAAAACTGAGAAGTAGGCAATACTCTGAGTCTGGCTCAGGTCTCTCTGGCACTCCCACAGTGGTGTCTGTGCAGAAGAAGAACCACTTGGATGGGACTGGGATTTGGGGAAAGAGCCCCTTTTGTTCCCTGGGTGCATGGTCAATGCAGAGAGGGCCTCAGTGAACTAAAAGAGGATGGGGAGGAAGGGCAGTCTCAGATGTTGTGCAGTGCAGTCCCGAGTAGGAGATGTAAATGGGGCTCAGGCTAATTGGCTCTCCACAAAAGAGCCAATCTCCAGGGTTGAACAACTTGCAGACACCTTCAAACAGAGCAGGAAGGTCATGCTTTGAAGTTATCCAGAGGAGGAGGGTTATCTTGGGCTCTTGCGCACATCCTACACAGGAGGTTTCCCTTGATGTGATTGGCATGGCCAACATAAATGTCTGTACACCTAACATGGTAGCAACCAGTTTGTTTCCCTACTGTCTGGCAGCTCTAATCTTACTACCTATATAGATGCATTGGATCTTCAGTCCCACTACCTTCCCTGGCCATTGCTCTGGGGAAGCACTCACATCCTCAGGCAGTTTCCACTCAACATCTCCAATGAAGGCGGACTTGGTGGCCAAAAGGAAGAGGCCAGCAAGGAGAAGGAGATGCAAGGCACAGAGTCACTGAACAGGCAAGGCAGCCTGGTCTCCAACAGGGAGGATAGCAGAACCACTCTTATCCTGACCCTCACCCTCTGCAGTGTCAGGAAAATTGAGCTCTCTAAAGCAGCCAAAGTCTTTGAGGTACAGACCTCACCATTCTTTTCCTCCACCAAGCCCTCTCTTCTGCCACTATTGCCTTCACTTCTCCCACTCTGCATCAACTCTCTCATTCATCTCATGCTCCCTGCCTGACTTATGCCTCCAGCTGCCTTCCTCCTTTCTTATTGTCCCTGTTTTGCTACAGCTGCTTAGAGAGGTCAGCTGTCCTCTCCAAGTTATAAAGGACAGTGCTCTGGAGGGAGGGAGCAGATGGACACAGTCATTTAGAAGAATCAGCATTTTATTTAAGGGCTGTTTAGAGCAGATACTGATCTGTTATTTCTTTCTAGCAGTTGTGGTGGCCAGCCACGACTAAACAACAGGCCAGCATTTCAAGCACTCAGATTGTGGGGATGTTAGAAGCCAATGAATTTTTTCTGCATATTTGGCAAGGAGATCCAGAGAACAAGAGCTGTAAACCATACAGGCATTATATATTCTGGGCACTTGAAGTATCCCTGCCAGGTGCTCACTTTCATCTGAAAAATGAATAACTGAAAAGAGAAGTATTGTATATGTTACCTATTTTCAATTGTTTGCAATTAGTTAATGATTATGGTGTCATTATACATCAATAGATCTGCTTTCATTCTGCCAGGGTTTTAAGAGTTACCCAGCTACTCGTTATTTCTGCACAGATGGAATGCTGCAGTCAACAGCATCCCATTTTTCATCTCCATCTATCTCTACCTAATTCTACGGTGTTTAATTTTTAGCTCTGCTTGTATTTTAGCTCCTAAACTGGACATTATTAAGTTTCATCACTTAATATGCACTTTACTTTAAAAGTGTTAATAGCTCATTTAGTCACCTTTTAAAGACACAGTAGAAGTGTATTAGACTTACCTGGATTTTCAGTCTTTGGAGAAGTTGCATCATATGAACATCTGGCTCTTGCAGACTTTTGAAGCTCAGCTACATCACTTTGAAACCAGAAGAACCAAGAAGCCCAAGAACTCTCCTGTTGATCTTGATATTTTTGTTGAATGTGAAGTTCACAGTGCTGATGTTAGTCCTCTTATCACTTCCTTAAAGACAATAGCAGAGGATGTGAGAACTAGCAGAGAAGACAAAGGTAAGAAACATAAGCATCTGCTAGTGCTGTCCTGTTTCTTTTTCAAATAATTTGTTAATCTTTAGCTTCATAATAGTAAGTTAATGTGTTTGGAATGCAGGTGAGTGTGCATTCATTTTTCTTCACTGCATGACTTTTTTCCCTGAATTGGGACACTTCCCAATGGGAATGATGTGGAAAGAGAGTCACAGCCTTTGGACTTATGATCAGGTACAGATTTTGAGGAGACGAGACCATAGATGGCAGAGCACGCATCCTGCATGCAGTATGACATAGACTCAGTAAAAAATTCCAGGTAGGCTTAAGGCATCTGTCAGACAAGTGTTTCTTCCTTCCTATTGCAGAATTGGCCATAACTGCATGAAAGAACTAGAATTTCCCAATATCAGTGTGCACTGGTAGACTTGTACTTTTGAGAGCTGTCTGTGCTTGGATATAACAGGGCTATAGCTGAATTTGTCATTCATTTGCCAGAGATTCCTGGTCTCTTGTCAAGTATGAGGTTAAGGTGACCCCAAATGGACCTTTCCTGAGCTGTAATGCAGCATCTGTCTGACCTCAGAAAACAGTATCAACTTTGTCTCTTTTCATTAACTTTTTAAATTCATTAGTTATAAATGCTAGCACTTAAAATGATCACAGTTTATTTCAGTCACCAGAAAAGGTCCCCATTTGAGAGGAAAGAAAATGTTTGGAAATTCAGCTAATGCTATAATTCTGCTAGGGGGAAAAAAACCCAAAAAACACCAGAAGGAAAAAAACTTGAAGTCAGGATGCTTCTTGACCTGTTTTATTTTTAGAAATTTCATGTTTTCCTTTTCAAATGTTTTCATTTCTAAAGGTATAAAAAAATAAGGACTACTTTTTAGACAAAATCAAAATATTTTCTTAAACCCAAATGTAGAAATGAATTTGTTTCTTCTGTGTCAAACAGAACACCTTGTTTGGACTAAATCGAAATATTTTTTGCCTTTACTACACATTAAAAGAGAGGTTATCATTGCAAGTTAGTTCTAGATTATTTTTTATCCAGTCTGCCAATTTGGTTGGCAGATGAATTCAACTACTGACACACAGTGACATGTAGCTGATGAAAATGAAAGGCTTGTAATCATCAGCACAACTTTTATTTTCTGTGCCTTTTAAAAATTATTTAATCCTAGCTCATTTAAGTCTTGATACTTTCTCTCCAGTGCCCTGGTTCCCTAGGAAGGTCCAAGATCTGGACAAATGTCACCATCTGATCACTAAGTATGATCCCAGTTTGGACCATGGTCACCCTGTAAGTTTAATATCACTGTTATTTTATCTTTAAAAAGAAACTGTAGAAAAAAAAATGTTAAGAAAGTTTCAGGAGTAAAAAAATATTCATGAAAGGACAATAAAAATAAAGGACCAGAGAAAGTCTGATCCAAGTGGAATTGGGGACTGCAGAATGAATAACTTAATACTGAGAAAAACTTATGGGCTGTTATTCACCAAGGTACTTATGATTAACATCAGACACACACTGAAGTAACTTCTATTTCACATCTTCTTTAGAGTAAGTTCATATTTCGTTGTTTAGTTTAAAAATATCTAGTTTATTATTTCACCCTTGATATGTTTGAAGTATGGCCACTTTATACCTTCTGGTCCACAGAGGAGTCAAGTTCCCCAGCCTTCTGCTTTTTGTGTTTTCTGTGTTTTGACCTTTCAGATATTCCATATCTGCATTTTTAAATTTCACACATGCCAGGAATCTTATCCAAGTGCTGATGTAAAGATGATGATATTGAGGACAAATGGCAAAGAGCTAGTCACTAATAAATACCAGATCCTCAGTTCCCACAGACAGGAGTATTATGCTTAAACTTGCAAAAATTGTCTAGACAAAAAAGAAGATAAATACATGAAAGCACTGATTATGGATAACTGAACTGAGATTTAAATGTGACTGGAGAAGCTCAAAAGGTCTAGTGCTTTCAGTTTAAATCAGATCTACAGTTTAAATAGCAAGCAAATTGGAACTATTATAATCCTAATTTACATTTGACTTTGCACAAGGTGTTTGGAGCCAGGATTTTGCCAGTGTTTATTGATAGTACTGAGCAAAATATTGTTAGAATGTTTATGATGGGCTTTCCCTTGGATTCACTGGTTATGAGTGGGCTACAAAAAGGGCTTTACTCATGACAGTTCTGTGCTTGTATGCTCAGATTTGCCATAAGAAGAAATCCTAGGAGAAGGAAGAGGAAAAATGCACTGTACAGTCCTTCTCTGGCGATGATAATAGTATCCAACACTCATTTCTCATCAGTTTCCCAACTTTAGAACAAGTGAGATATGAGTTAGGTACAGATGAGAAAGGGACTCCAAATGGCCATTTGTTGATTGGCAAGGTAGGTAATGAAACTGTTGTGAAGTGTGCTGAGAATCATCACATAGAAGTGATGCATGGGAGGAAACAAAGCCATAGACTTTGCACTGAAAAATGCAAGGAAAATTAAGATGGGTTCCAACAGAAACTACAAGATTGTCATTCCCTTCTTTAAATATCTGAATTCTATTTAGACTGTTTTGTTAACTTACACAATGTTAGCTATGTACAGTTCTGTGTGGCATGACAAAACTTTCCAAGTCTATCTTCTATTTTTGAGAATCATTTAGTAAGTTACAATGTTATAGGAGAGCCTCACATCCTCCTTAACCATGACATCTTTAATTATTCCTAATATCTTTCTTACAGAAACAATACAAGTGTTGATAAATTTCCTGATCTAGCTCTGTAGCTGTTTCTCATGAGATGAATGCTCACTGGAATTTTTTGAATTGGGCTAAGTTCCCTTTCTTCGTCACTGAATGGAAGGTGTGAGTACTGAAGAAGATGAGAAAACACCTGCAGTGCAGATTTGCCAAAGTATTGAGTGTGGATAAATCTACACTGCAGAATGCAGTGCAGTGTAGAAATACCTAAACTAGCTTGAAGCAAGTTACTTCAGGCACTTAAAATCATTTGTCTGTGGCAGGAGGAATCACAGCATGGACTCATTTACTGTGCCATTGAGGATGGCTCAAAAAAGGACAGGTTGGAGGAAAGTACAAAGCTGATGTACAAGTAGTTCAGCAAATATTCTGCATATACATTTACTACCAAATAGGCTGTTGATCTCAACAGCTTTGCTTTGTTCTTTACTGTCTCTTTAATGGCCAGGAAAGCAAACTGATGACACTGTGACACCATTCTCTGGGGCACACTGACATTAACAGTAGCAGTCCCCCAAGGAGGCTCTTGCTGCTCAGAGCATGGATAGAGAGCCTTGGGAACAGTAGGGACAAAGCTGAGAAGTGACAGCATCAGTGCTAGTCTGACCCAATGTCTCTTCTGTGTGCCTTGCACGGACTTGCTACAGCTACTGACAAGCAAGGGTGACATCTGAATGAACATTAACACATGACAAAAATAAACATGCTGTCAGGATCCAGTTCTTTCCTCAGATTCACGCACACAATACTCATTAACTGCAGTATTACTGGTATTATTGCTACAGTGAAAATTATGTGAATAAACCTAAGGGACAAATTTGGCTTGTAGTATGCAAAGTGGTTCCAGTAAATTCTGAATATTTTAGAATAATAAATATTTGTACAGTGATGCTGATCACCACTGCTTTCTGAGTTATATTAGTAACAGAGTGCCAGATTTCAGATTTTATTCCTATTATGAATGATGTAAAATTCAAAGCAATTTGATTCCACATCTCTATTTGTATTCAATGGCTGTGGATGCCTGCTTGAAGCTCAATTTCTAGTAAACACTGAGGGGGCAAAAAAAAAAAATGACAGTATTTAATAAGTGAATTACCCCTTTAAACAGATACCACTAAATCTGTCTTTATCATTACAGGTTAATAAATAGGCAAGGGGGACTTGAGCTGAAAGCTGGTTCTCTCTACAGATTCAGTGACAACTATATGATTTCTAGCCAGTGAGGACCCCGTCTTAACCCAAAGTGAAGGGTATTGTTCAGGCGCAGTGTACTTTCTCTGTCAAGGTGGTATTAGGCTTGGTACTATTGTGTCCATGATGGCCCTATATTGCTACCTTTGTGCTTAGTGCAGGAAAGAAATGATTCAGAGATTCAGCTGTTCTGCCAACAGAAGTGACACCCCTACTTCAATTTCATTTTTATTGTGATTTGCATTTAAACTTGACTGTAAGTTTATTGGTCTGTGCTGTAGTGTTTATGAACAACTCCAAAACCTTCCCATGAACCCATGTTACTTTCCTTCTGGTCACAGGGCCAAATTTTCACCTAAATGTCATGAATGTAACTGATTTCAGACTTTGGCTTACTCTGTTCATGAGGTTCAAGATTCATTGCATCAGAGAAACAACCTATGTGAGATCTAGGTTTTCTGAATGCTTTTGTTGGCATTTATGCCCACAGATCTCTCTTAATGTAAAACCTTATTAAAAAATGTTTTCTAACCCAGGGATACAGTGACCTGGAGTATAAGAAATGGAGGGCATTCTTTGCTGACCTTGCCTTTACTTACAGAGCATAAGTACGAGACTGCTGAAGAGAAACTTCAGTGGTCCACATGCGCTTTCAGACATCTTTGTGTGCGAGAAATACAGGAGATTAAATATTTTGTCAATGTATCAATAGGGTTATCTTTTAGAAAAGATAATTCATCCACAGAAGCTTTCACTCCACATGAAATAGACTTTTCCCACAACACAGCAAGTATACTTAAAGATGAAAATCTTAGGATTGCATTCACATCTCCTTCAGTGTTGTATTTTGTCTTAGCAGAGGTGATTTTTCAATGTGACTCCTTCATTTCAATTTTGGAGTTCCTTTCAGGGCTTGCCCTGAGCTGAGGTTGATGTTTTTCAAGGAACAGTATGGAACGATGTTTAGGAGCATATTTTTGACAAAGAAAATCGATTTAATATTTTTGTTATTTATTTGACAAAATGTCTCTGTCCATGTGCCTAAAAACTTCCCAGGACTCCTGTGGGTGGCTGAAAATATTTCTGCCTTTTGTAAAACTTCACTGGAATCACACTGCTGTCTGATAGAGTCAATTAGATGCACAGGTAGAACTGGCTATGGATTATCGTCTTCATGGTGTCCAAAAACTGCTGAAATCTCCCAAGACTTTAGAGACTACTGTTTGAGTACAGTTTTCTCACTGCCACCATGTTGCACAGCTGGTGAAGCACAAAACAGGACAAAAGCACACACTGAACTGATGCAGGGCTACTGAAGGAGCAACAGTGAGGAAAAGGAGAAAAGACTGCCCAACAGAGAAGTTAGTGATAACCACGCAGTGTACACAGTAGGCAGCTCTCTGCTGCTGAGTTTATGAATGCTTCTCTGCAATGTTACTGTGCTGATCACATCCCTCAGGGATGGACACTGCATTTTGGTTGCTAGGTTGCCTTCAGCAGAGGTGAGGGTAAGCCTGAAGGCTTCTTTTTTCTTCTGTGAAGCAGAACATGACTCCCTTTCTTACTGATCCCTCTGTTTCCTCCCCACACTGGAAAAGAAGAGAAAATGCACACATTAGAACCTACTGAGACTAAGAAGTCGTTACTTATGTACTATTTTGCTGTTTCTGTTTTCATTCTGGCAAATATTCATGGTGCAGGGGAAGTAAGTAATACTTAGAAAACAAACTTGTAATCTGCTTTAGACACACACTTTATTTCCTCTCTTCATTACAGAGGAGACCTTTTGCCTCGCATTGAATACGTAGCACAGGAGACTGCAACTTGGTGAGTTTGCTGCTTATACTCTGATTCGTGGGGCATTACACTGCAGTTCCAGGAAAGACTGTCAATGTGAGACAATTAAACTACTTTAATACCATATATATCTACCTCAAATTTTACTCCTTGGTTAAGTATCACTTTTTTGGTCATTTGTTTTGCAGAAAACCATTCTCAGAGCTAGTTTTAACTATTCACTTTCTAGAGCAAAATTTTTCTGACTGTCTCCCTGCCTGCCAATCCTATCAAAATATTTGAAGCCAGAAAAATCTGAAGCCAATAGTATAACTTAGAATCACAGAATCATAGAATAGTTAGGGTTGGAAAGGACCTTGAGATCACATAGTTCCAACAACTTCTTCTAAGTGTTCTCTAATTAACCATAACTATGGTGGTGACATTAATATCACAATTCCAAGTTTGTTATAAGGAGCAAATGCCCACTTGCAGGATGGAAGTTCAATGATAGGATGCAGCTAACTGAATGTTCATAGGACAGATCTGACTTGCTTGTTCTGCAAGTATTCATTGCTGTTAACTTGAATAAGTGTCATTCTCTCAAATGACTGGTAAAGGAAAATTCTAAGTGTTCTTATGATGTATTATTTACACTGTAAAAAGTCCTTTGATATCATATGAAATGATGGCAAGTGACTTTCACATGGGTGCAGCATTTCTGCACTAGGCCTTTGTTTCTCTTGAAGATTTGGCATCAAAAAAATCCCCAAAGCCAAACAAACAAACAAAATTAATTAAATTCAAAGGATGTTTGTAGACACTATGTGAAATATGTGGTAGAACTGAAAGAAAACAGACTGCTTATTTCTTATACCTTTGTTTTCACTTTCTCCCACTAATTTTAACAAATCTCAGTAAGCAGCAATGATTACACATTTGCATGATAATACAAACATAAATATGTCCAAATGACCCAACTAGAGCAGAGTCTGAGGATTGTGCCACATGTGCACATAATAAGAGAGAATCTTTGTTCAGGAACGCTTACAATGGAAATTAAAAGACAGCCTAAAGGTGGGGAAAAGGAAGAATGATGACCACATTTTATAACTGTGGAAATGAAAAAGCTGGAGCTTAAGTAATTTGCCCCAAATTATATACAAAGTTTATCTCAATGTCAGGAATTAAATCCATACACTAGATGTCACATGCCAGAATCTCAACCACGGGGCCATCCTATCTCTTTCAGTGATCATTTTATTTTAAATAAAATCTACTGTGCCATAGAATGCTTCAGCAGTGTTGCCCAAAATCACATAAAAACTTTGCATCTAGCTTATCCACGCAATCGCATTTTTATTAAGCTCAAATAGGTTTTTATAGCATCTTTCAATTGTCAAAGATTGATGGTCGGTGTCATTCTCATGATTGTTGCCATCAGCCAACAATCTTGGCACGGGATAGTGTGTGGGAATGTCATATTTAAGAAAATTTAATTTTGTGTTCTTTCCTGTTTTTCTCTTTTGTTGCCAACCTCCGTCATTCCAGCCATTCTCCACCTAGAATTAGTCCCACTGTGGTAACAGAATAGATCTTTAAAGGAATATCTGCCCATTTCCCCAAACAGTGAGCCTCAGAAACCCAGGTTGTCTTGTTATGTAAAGCTGTTTCCAAAATTAGACACCCCCAATGGTTATCACAACCTCCTGGGGCTGTGCCCTGAGGTCAGCTGCATTACAGCACAACTTAATTGAGCACTGTGCCATTGAACGGGAAATTTGTAGCACAGATTAAATTCCCTCGGTGCTCACTCTGAAGAGTTGTTGGATGCCTTCAGTTTGTAGCAACATGGTTATAAAAATGAAAATTAATCAAGTGAAGAAATACGGCTTTCAGAAAACAGGGGGTAGAAATGATCAGAGTTTCTGGTTTGAAGCAGGCTTCTTGGAAGGCCCTGAAACTAAGTTGTTTTATGAGTAAAAGCTGTATAAGAAAAGGGAGAATCTAAGACAAACTTGTGGGGATGCACCTGTCACATCTTCATAACAGAGCTGAACAGTGTCACTTTTTTCTTAAATAATATTTATGTAAAATAAGGTCATTGCCAATAAAGTCAAGTAGCTGCTCTATCCTTTGTTCTGAGGCTCCTTTCTAAAGTATTTCATAGACCACACTTCCAGTAGTTTCTCTTTCCATCTCTGGACTGAAGTACCATCAAATAGCAGCTTAATGGTCCTTTGAGGGATAGCACCTCCATATCGTGAGGCATTACACCTATTTGAGACATTAGGGCAAGCTAAATTGTCTGGAAATATCTGATACTCTATTGATTTTGGAGGGAACTTAAATGATTGCCTTAGAGGTACTTAGAGGGGATGGATACTTAGCTTTAGATAGTTGATCACTAGTCTCCGAGACTGCCCATGTTTCTGTGGTAGTCAATGTTTGGGCACACAGTAGATACTTTGATAAAATGTGTGAAGAAGTTTATATGTGAATAAGTTTATGTGAATTAAAATATGTGAAGAAGTTTAAAATAGTCTCTAGACTCCAGTGTGGGGATGAACTGTGTACTGGTTCAGATCCTATGCAATCCCACTGAAGTCAGTAGTATTCTATGGGGAAATAAGCCAGGGAAACACTTGAACTCTAGTCCTCCACATTTTTTCCTAGTTCTTCTATGGAAATGGCTCAGTCTCCTGTGGCTTTTGCAATAGTGACAGTAGTCACTGTTTTCCTCTATTCCTTTATTTTTTTTTCCTCCTAAGGTTTTCCTTACCCCCTTCATTCTTGTTCATTACTCCCACACTGTGTAAGACATTCATACAAATGAAGAGAGCCATTACTCGGGATTGGCTATCACCTCCATAGCAACAATAGCATCACAAAAAAAATACAATACAAAAACAACAAAAGGTCACTTTCCGTACCCAGCATTTCCAAGAATGATCTCAATTTTCATAAAACAATGTTTATAAAATTGTGAACACCCTAGGGCCATGTCTGAACAAAAATAACCATTTCTATAAGGTTTCTTACCATCCTATTACTACTTGTTTATTTTGCAACAGCTAAATATATTCAAACCACAGCTCTAAATCAGAGCACCATCAATTTTGGGAGAAGCTTGAAGCCTGTGCCAAAATCTGGTTATATATATTTTTTCTTCAGCTGGTCTCTTTTTGTATAATGGGCTAAATGCTTCAAGAAATTGGCAAGTCTTTCAAATACATAGCCCATGCCAGGCATTTTGAACAGCAAAAGTATGAACCTCTGCCTGTCCATATATCACTTTTCAGTATCAGAAAATGTGCTTCTTTAGGAGGAGATTTGTGAGAAACAAATATAGGCTAGGCTTCAGCATGGAGATGGAGGGACCAGCATTTCATATTGTACCCAAACATAGAAAGGGAGGGAATAATTGACTCATTTCATCCCTAAACTGCAAAACATGGAGAGGACCACAGCTTCAACTTTCTCTCTGAGATTTCTCTGGTAACTCCAATGCATTTATACCTAAGCAAGAAACACTTCTGAATCAGGATCCTCTTGTTAAGGGAGGGTGTAGGAAGGGATAAAACAGATTTGTTGAACAGAACCCAAATTCTGAAGGAAAAGTGTAACTAAAACCCCTTATGCTTTACTACATCTACCCAGGCAACAGGTTCCAAGAACTTGGAAGTAGTGCCCTGAGTTCATATTTTTAGACCATTGCTTGTGCTGGGGTTTATGCCTCTCTGTAGATAGGGCAGATATGTACTGCTTTATGGAGGCAGGTCATGCTATATGGCTTTAGTTTTTCAGGAGAGAAGTCTACAGGAAGCTGATCAGCCTTTACCCTACTCATGCTTGTATGCAGTATCTGGATGCTTTCCAGCAGCTGGAGAAATACTGTGGATACCAAGAAAATAACATACCTCAACTTCAGGACGTCTCCAGATTTTTAAAAGGTCAGTCATGATGAACCATGGTTTATTCTAGGGTTTCCTGGATATGTTTGTGCACCACATACACACATAAGCTATCTCATAGGACACAAGCTGCTGAGGAGAGCTGATTAACTGTAGGGTTCCCTCATGCAAAAAGAGCTGTAGCACAAGGCATCAGTACCAGGCATTTCTAGGTATGAAGCTGTAGGTAAGCTTGTGTTCGTTCTGTGTGTGGCTGCAGTCATACTAGCACTACCCAGCTAATTCCAGTGCTAGCAGCAGTACAACCACACAGCACACTGCTCAGCATGATTTCATACACAGGTTTTCTAGGGGTTTGTCTATATTTCATGCTTCTATAGCTATGTTGCTTGTAAGATCCAAACACAAATACAGGTACATACCTCTAAAGTCCTCCTTTTTTTCCAATATATGAAGCAGGATGGCAATATTTGCTAGAAGAAATGATTTCCAGGAGTCAACAGCTACCTTGAAAAAACACTGCTTCTGTTGTCTTAGTCCCATTTGCCACACTAAACTCCTTGATACCTACTGTGTAGCTGTGATAGGAGAACAAAAAGGCTACGGTACTAGTCTGCAAATGCATGAAGATGTGGCCTTAGATAAAAGAACACATAAGATTGCTAGGCTAACCTACCTGCTGTTTCCTGGGGCCTGACAAGCAAGAGACACGAGAGGAAGGGAAATTGCATTATTTTTTATGAGGCTGTATTTGGATTGCTTAGTCCAGGTGCTTTGCGTCAACCAGCTGATTTAAAGAACCATAGAATAGTTAAGGTTGGAAAAGACCTTAAGATCATCTACTTCCAACCCCCCTGCCATGGGCAGGGACACCTCACACTAAACCACATTGCCCAAGACTCTGTCCAATCTGACTTTGAACACTGCCAGGGATGGAACACTCACAACCTCCCTGGGCAACCCATTCCAGTGCCTCACCACCCTTACAGTAAAGAACTTCCTCCTTATATCCAATCTAAACTTCCCCTGTTTAAGTTTGAACCCATTACCCCTTGTTCTATCACTACAGTCCCTAATGAAGAGTCCCTCCCCAGCATCCCTATAGGCCCCCTTCAGATACTGGAAGGCTGCTATGAGGTCTCCACGCAGACTTCTCTTCCCCAGGCTGAACAGCCCCAACTTTCTCAGCCTGTCTTCATACGGGAGGTGCCCCCATCCCCTGATCATCCTCGTGGCCCTCCTCTGGACTTGTTGCAACAGCTCCATGTCCTTTTTATGTTGAGGACACCAGAACTGCACACAATACTCCAGGTGAGGTCTCCCGAGAGCAGAGTAGAAGGGCAGGATCACCTCCTTCGACCTGCTGGTCACACTCCTTTTGATGCAGCCCAGGATACGGTTGCTTTCTGGGCTGCAAGTGCACACTGAAGCTGGCTCATGTTCATTTTCTCATCAACAAACACCCTCAAGACCTTCTCGGCAGGGCTGCTCTGAATCTCTTCTCTGCCCAGCCTATTGCTGTGCCTGGGATTGCTCCCACCCAGGTGGAGGACCTTGCACTTGGCATGAGGTTCATGAGGTTGGCATCAGCCAGCATGTCAAGCTCCCTCTGGATGGCATTCCTTCCCTCCAGCGTATCCACCCAACCACACAGCTTGGTGTCATCAGTGAACTTGCTGAGGGCACACTCAATCCCACTGTCCATGTCAGCAACAAAGATGTTGAACAAGACTGGTCCCAACACCAATCCCTGAGGAACACCACTCATCACTGGTCTTCAGCTGGACATAGAGCCATTGACCACAACTCTTTGCGTGCGGCCATTCAACCAGTTCTTTTTTCACCGAGTAGTCCACCTATTAAATTGATGTCTCTCCAATTTAGAGACAAGGATGTTGTGTGGGACAGTGTCGAACACTTTGCACAAGTCCAGGTAGATGACATCAACTGCTCTACCCCTCTCCATCAGTTCCATAGCCCCATAATAGAAGGCCACCAAATTGGTCAGGCAGGATTTCCCCTTAGTGAAGCCATTCTGGCTGACACCTTGTTGTTTTTCATGTGCCTTAGAATGCCTTCCAGGAGAATCTGCTCCAAGATTTTTCCAGGCACAGAGGTGAGACTGACTGGTCTGTAATTCCCTGGGTCATCCATTTTCTCCTTCTTGAAAATGGGGGTTATATTTCCCTTTTTCCAGTCGTTGGGAACTTCACCTGGCTGCCATGATCTCTCAAATATGATGGCCAGTGGCTTAGCAACATCATTCACCAGCTCCTTCAGGACCCACAGATGGATTTCATCACGTCTCATGGACTTGTGTACGTTCAGGTTCTTAAGATGGTCTTGAACCAGATCCTCTCCTACAGTGGGCCTAGGGTCTTCATTCTCACAGTCCCTGTGTCTGCCTTCCAACAGTTGGGTGTGCGGTCAGAGCATTTGCCAGTGAAGACTGAGGCAAAGAAGTCATTCAGAACCTCAGCATTCTCCAAATCCTGCATAGCCAATTCTCCTGATAGCTTCTGGAGAGGGCCCATGTTGTCTCTTTTCTGTCTTTTATTTGCAATGTACCTAAAGAATTCCTTCCTATTATCTTTCACATCCCTAGCCAAGTTTAATTCTAACTGGGCCTTAGCCTTCTTAACCTGGTCCCTAGCTTCCCAGACAACATCCCTGTGTTCTTCCCAGGCCGCCTGTCCTTGCTTCCACCTTTTATAAGCATCTTTTTAACATCAAAGTGTCTTCGGCAGCTCCTTATCCATCCAATAAGGTCTCCTGGCCCTCCTGCTGCACTTCCTTCTAGTTGGGATGCAACACTCCTGAGCTTGTAGCAGGTGATCTTTGAATATCATCCAGCAGTCTTGGGCCCCGTGCCCCCCAGGGCTATTTCTTTGGAACCTTACTAAGCAGGTTCCTGAAGAGGCCAGAGTCTGCTCTTTTGAAATCCAGAGCAGTGCGCTTGCTGAACGCTGTTCTCTTTGTCCTGAGGATCTTGAATTCGACCACTGCATCCAAGGCTGCCCTGAAGCGTCACATTTCCAACCAGCCCTTCTCTGTTGGTGAGCACAAGGTCAAGCACGGCACCTCTCCTTGTTGTCTCCTCTATTACTTGCAGAAGGAATTTGTCTTCCACACAATTGAGGAACCTCCTGGATCGCTTGTGCCAGGACATACCGTCACTCCAACAGATGTCTGGGTTGTTGAAGTTGCCCAAACAAGGGCCTGTGAGTGTGAGGCTTTCCTATCTCTATAGAGTGCTTCATCCACAGAGTTCTCTTGATCAGGAGGTCCTCTTGATCAGGATCAGGTGTAGAGTGCTTCATCCACAGAGTCCTCTTGATCAGGAGATCCTCACAATAACGTCTCCCATTGCTGTTCTCCCTTTAACCCTGACCCACAAACTCTCTGTTGACTGATCACCTGTCCTCAGACAAAGCTCCATAGTCTCCAGCCTGTCCCTAACATAAAGGGCAACTCCCTCTCCGCCAGGCCTGTCTTTCCTAAAAAGCCTGTAATCTTCCATTCCAACACTCCAGTCACAGGAGCCATCCCACCATGTCTCTGTGATACCTATTATATCATACCCCTGCAGACATGCACACATCTCTAATTCTTCTTGTTTGTTCCCCATGCTACAAATGTTTGTATAGAGGCATCTGAGCTGAGCTCCAAATGAAGCCAGCACATTGGCTGGAGCAGCTGGAATATCTCTACATTGCTGTGAGCATTTATTATAGGTGCTGGCAACTGACTGGGAGTGCTGAGCTGGAATGATGTCCCCCTCCCCCAACACTTCTAATTTAAAGCTTCCTTCACCAGTCTGGCAAGCCTTCTACCAAAACTGTTCTTCCCTTTCTTTGTCAGAGCAGCTCCACCAGCCTCCAGTAGACCTGGCCTACTAAATTGAGTCCCATGTTCTAGATACCCAAACTCCTGACTATGGCACCAACCCTTCTAACCATTTATTAACCTGTCCAATTCTCCTAGCCTTTTTAAGGTCCTCCCTTTTATCCTGGAGAATTAAAAAAAAGACAATCTGAGCTCCAGAGCCCCTCATGACCTCTCCCAGGGCTCTGTAGTCCTTCAGGTTCTCCAGACTGTTGCTATCTATATCCCTACCACACACATGTATCACTAGAAGTGGGTAATAGTCAGTGGGACTTACTAGAGCAAACAACCTCTCTGCAACATCCCTGATCCATGCCCCTGGTAGGAAACACATGTCCCTTGAGACTGGGTCAGGCTGATGGATGGGTGCCTCTGTCCCCTCCAAAGTGGAGTCCTCTACCACTATGACCTGCTGCTTTTTCCTGGTGTCACCAGTACTGATCTTTACCAGTGCACCAGCTGGTTGTTCATGGTGCAAGTGTGTTTCATCACGAGCCCCCTGGAGGACAGCAAAGCAGTTCTGGGTGGGGACAACAGATTTAGGAGGAAGCCCCTTTCTTTTAATTGTCCTCTTCCTCCTTTTATTGTTGGTTTTGTTTTTTTCTGTTGTTGTTGCTGTTTTCCATCTTCCTGGGTTAACGGTCTCCTTTCCTCCATGAGCTACAGGGGACGCTTGAGGCCCCTGCACAATTCAGGCCTGGAGCAAGCAGTGCTGCTTCCTCCCAGCTTCCCTGATATCTTTTATCCTATTGACAGCATCCTGCAGCTCAGTCACCTGCTATAGGTGGACCTCCACCAGTGAGCACTGAGAGCAGCCCTGCCCATTCTGCACATTTCCACACCAGAGCAGTGCAGGCACTCTGTACACCCCGAGCTCTGCACTGCAGCCTCCCCTCTCATTGGCTCTGTCTGGGTGCCTACGCTGGCCATCGCTGAGGCACCCAAAGCAGACCAATCAGACTGGGCCCTGGTCATAAGACAAGTGCTCACCATCATGCTTGCTCTGCCTGTGCAAACTGCCTCAGCAATTGACTAAAGGAGGACAGGCTTTTAAATTCTTCTTCTTTCTCAGGAATAAAGAGATCTGTCAGAAAAAGGAGGACAGCTGATTACTATGATGAAATAAATAATAAAAAGTATGGCTTACCTTTAAGTTAAATTAAATACAATATACAGGAAATCAAGTGACCTGCTCCAGGTATCAGTAGGTGATGCTAGTGAGCTTGAATGAGCTTTCTGTTGCTGAAGTTTTCTAAGACATTGCCATTTTTTAGGGAATATTAAGCTGTTCAATGACAAAGTTTTTGTTGCGCCTTTAGTGCAAGGAACCAGAGGGCTGGCATATGAAAAGCACCTCCCATGAGCACCAGCACATATGGCTGTAGGGATTCTTCTATGTATGCATTATGTATTTTCCTTTCTATTCAACTATCGATTTTACTTCCCTCCTATACTAACTAGGCTGCTGAAGTTATTTTAGTTCCATTATATGGGGCTTTAATCTAATATCTTATCTTTGATGATATTCAACTATCCATTTTACTTCCCTCCTATACTAACTAGGCTGCTGAAGTTATTTTAGTTCCATTATATGGGGCTTTAATCTAATATCTTATCTTTGATGATATTCAACTATCCATTTTACTTCCCTCCTATACTAACTAGGCTGCTGAAGTTATTTTAGTTCCATTATATGGGGCTTTAATCTAATATCTTATCTTTGATGATATTCAACTATCCATTTTACTTCCCTCCTATACTAACTAGGCTGCTGAAGTTATTTTAGTTCCATTATATGGGGCTTTAATCTAATATCTTATCTTTGATGATTCCCTGACATTATTGCAAGGTCCCTTTGTTGCAAACTCAGACTGAGTCAGAAGCATCTGCAAGGTCTGTAAAATCTGTGTTAAAGACAGCTTCATGCCAAGCAGCCACTGGATGAGGGGTATGATTTATAATGAGTTATAAGTAGTGATTCATTATTAATTTGGGTAGCTCTTACCACCAGTGTCAGCAAGGAGAGAATTTTTTTCTCCTTACAACTCAACAGTCAACTGTCTGCTTAGGCTCTTTCCTGTGCTGCAGTGCTCAACCAATCAAACCTTGACCAAACTATAGACTGCATTGTGTCTCCCAAAATTTCTTGGCATACAGTGGATGTATTTCAACTACAACCTGTGTGGAGATGCATAGGGCAGTTCCTCCAGTCACTAGGTAGGTGAATTGCCCTGAATTGCCCCACTCTCCCATGTAGGACATAAATCCTAGCACATATCTTTGCTAAATACTACCTCTAAGAACTGGAACATTCTTTAGCATGTGTGATGCTAAGACTTTATATAGAATACAATAGAACAGAACAGAATAGAATAATTCAATTGGAATAGACTTGTGATGATCATCTAGTCCAGCTGCCTGACCAATTCAGGGGTGACTAAAAGTTAAAGCATGTTCCACGTGCCTCTTAAACACTGACAGGCTTGGGACATCAACCGTCTCTCTAGAATGCACATTCCGATGTTTGACCACCTTCTTGGTTAAAAAATGCTTTCTAATGTATGTCCAGTGTGAACCTCCCCTGGTGCAGCTCTGAAAATCTTCCCCCTAGCACAGCTTTGAATTTAATAAGTTGTAGAGATGCAGAAAGGGGAGGGGGGGGGGGATATTCTGGAAAGAAAGAGATCATGTTGTAACCAGCCCTCACAGCCAGATAAATGTTCATCTTTTCTTTTACTCGGCAGTATCTGTGAACTGAAACAAGTTATTCCCTTTAACTTCAATACAAGTTGGACTGTAAGATCTGTCTACTGTTACATGACCTGCTAGTGAGGCTGGTCTGAACGGAAACAAACTTTACATCAGAAGTACTTCATAATTACTTAAAGGGGGTTTAAATGGTTAACCATGTAAGTTTTCAACCTGGCAAGTGTTTTTCTAAAGAGTTAACTATATGAACCTAAGCAATCTTTCTTTCTAGGAAAGATGTTAGGATTTAGGCATTCATTGTCTGCAGCTGGAAGAAATTACAGTGAACTCAAGTAAGCTGACACTACAATGCACAGGCCTATACACATCAGTTTTTCAGGCCAAGAATTAAGCCTTATAGATCACTTTAGGTCAACTGCTCAAGACCTTTTCTTCAATTCATTTTTATTTTGTAGATCTTTAGGCAGCAAGTCCAATCAGCCACACCCCCAATTCTCTGCTGATTGCTGGTTTTATTGTGCAGTAATTAAATAGAAGTTCAGATTTTGCAGATATTACCTCCAGCAGATAACTTTTTCCTATGGCTTTTCAAGACAACTGGCCAAGTCTGTTCCATCAGCAGACTGTCTGATTCACTGGCCTATATTTAAAAGGGCACCTCAGGGAACATAGGCTGTATTTTCATTTTCCCTCCTGCTCCTCCAACATGGATGCTAAAGCAATATAAATTTTCCTAGACACTTTCATAATCCTTCCAAAAGTGAGTTACGTAGGGCTTAGTTCTTGTCTGATATATTTTTCAGCTGTTGCAGTTTTCACTTTATTCAGACTCAGAATTTGACGCAAAGATGACTGGATTCTGAGATTTTCACATTCCTCTGGATTGGTTTAGTATGGCATCAGCAGCAAGGGAGTACCCTTCTTGTGCCAGGTCCTGATCAGTGCCAAAGGAGGCATAGCCCGTAGTCTGTCCATTCCATCAAACACTCTGCTTTATTAGTTGGGATGGGAGAGAATAATAAACTGCCTTATAATCTCTTCTGATTCCCTGTTCAACTCTGATGCCTTTGCTCAGCATATAAAAAAGATGAAGACATAATCTCCATGGGTTTTGTTGATATTCAGCTTCGAGATAGTTCTGTATGCATTACCATTGAATTTGGTGCAACAATAGAAGATAACCATGACAAATGCTAACCACCTATACCTCGCATTATCAAGTACAAGCATTCCTTGCTGTTCACTAAAATCCTGTATCACTTCAGATGTTTTGTCTCTTCTAATTCTTTCAGTGAAGCCTTCCTTTTCCCTCCCCTTCCCTTTTCTTCTCTCTCTCTTATTTTTTTTATATAAATGAGAGAATTGCTAATTGCCAGACAGAGCAAGACAAGAAATGCTGGAAGAAACATTAAAAACCAAACCAACCCAAATCTTGTAAATGGCTTGGTTTCTGGGTGGGATTTTTTTGTTTGTTTACATAAAATAAATTAAGTTCCAGGCTTCATAACACAATAGAATATGGACAGAGAAGGGAGAATAAAGCCATTTCTGATTTTATTTTCAATGTTGTTTTATGCTTTAAAGAAGATGAAATGTCATTTATGGGAACTGAGAATGCAACACAGATTTTCAATATAGGACTTCAAAAAGGCTATCATTGGCTCTCTTTTAAAGCAGTGATTTTCAATTTTCTTAGCTTTGCAGACCACCAATGTGTTTCCCATGGAAATGTAGATTGTGTGTTCTGCTGACCATAGGGCTGGTTATTTTGTTAGCCATCTCTAAAAAACTTCTCAAAGCAGGGTGTCCTGGAGTAACACTGATAGTTGAAATTATGGTTCCAAATTATTGCATCCTTTGGTCCTGTTCTATGGCCACATGCAAAGCAAAACATGTAGTATCACATGACAGGCAGACTGTGTAGTTAGTTCTAGACAAACGTAATGGGGAAAAAAAAGAACAAACCCAGAGGGAAAAAGTAGGGGAAAGCACTGATGGAAACTGATGTTAAATGGTTAAAGCCAAATTCCAGCACCCTGATCTCTGACAAGGATTTGTTTGCTCTTTCTTCTGTGTGTTCCCATTCTAATGAATGCCAGTGCTGAGCTAGTTTATACACATGGAGCATGCATTGGTAAAGGGAAATGAAGTTGAATAGTATTCTCTAAATCTGCCACTGAGATATGTTGTACTAGGCCCATTAAATAACAGAAGAACTGCACAGACTGGAGCAGACCCATGGTCCGCCTTCCATCTTCAACAGTGCAAGGCACTAGGGGTTTCAGTGTAAGAAATAAGAAAGCCTGCAGGAAGGGGCTAAAGAATAACCTAGTATTGGGGAAGAGCCAGGTGCTCTCAGATAAGAGTAGGGGTGGGATGCAGCTCTTATCCAACTCCTGGTTTAGTTTTACAAATGCTGTATAAGAAATGAGAGAGAGAATCCAAGACTGAATAGACTAGCCAAGACTGAAAACACAGGTTCTGTCCCATGCTTGATTGCAATGTGACCTCAGACATATCACTGATATTTGTGACATAGTAGATAAATGTGCATAAATGTGCTAAAACATGTAAACTGGAGTAGGCAGTATGGATAAGTGTAGGATGGATGGCTAGGTGATTTGATGTTGCAGTAATTGGACCCATAGCAGTACAGAGGCATGTTGATAATGATAAGCCAGGATGTTTCTACTGTGCTTAGGAAGAAAGAGCTACTGCAACAGAACACAAGAGTCCTCTGAATTTGGTTACCTAAAGTACGTGTGCCATGTAGTTAAGCCTAGAAATGCTTAAATTCAGCTTTACTTCCCTTTGCAGAAAGAACAGGTTTCCAGCTGAGACCAGCTGCAGGGTTGCTGTCTGCTCGTGACTTCCTTGCCAGCCTGGCATTTCGTGTCTTCCAGAGCACACAGTACATAAGGCATTTCCCTTCTCCTATGCATTCCCCAGAACTGTAAGTTTGGTGCCCTGGCACAATTTCATTCTTCTGAATGTGTTGGGGATGATTCTTTGGGGAATCACTCTGAAGGTCTATCCAGTAGTCCACAGAATGAAACAATTTGAGAAACTGGTAGCTGGAGAGTTAGAAGGGGAAGTCATGCATGAGAGGGTGTGGATCTCTGTCTCTCTTGCAAAGTTGTCTGGGGAAGGAAGAGACTGGAGAATATCTGGTTTAATCTTTTCATCCTGCCTTCAGTTACTGTCTGCTGGGGTTTGACTGCCTGCTGTGAAACTCTCCCAGTAAGTGCTGGCCAGACAACAGCAATTACATTTCATGAGAAATTACAAGTTCACACAGACGTTTGTTGTATGCTGGGACAAAACAGGAGCCTTTCAGAGATGTTGTGACATAGGAGACTGGTGCCCATGCCTTCCCAAGTGAGACAATAGCCAAGGCAGTGGGGAGTAGCTGGATCCCCATGGTGAAAGGGAATGCTCTGACATGCTCCCTCCAGAGCCAAGCCAGGTATGGAGGCAGCTAATGTGGAGCATCTCCCACATTTTTTCCCTCTGTGGATCTATTGGCTGAAGTCCTTCACAGGAAGTTCATGTAGGATAGGAAAAGATACCTTTGTTAAATATAAGGGTCACTTGTTTTCCAGCGACTGCTGCCATGAGTTACTGGGTCATGTTCCCATGCTAGCTGATGAGGAGTTTGCCCGGTTCTCACAGGTAAGAAGCTTGTTCTGCTGGCTGTTTAACCAAGTGCTCTGGCTAGCAGTCCAGTTGTGCCTAAGAGGCATGCAGCTCACCATGCTTGAAACACTAATTTAGACTTCAGTCGCAGCCTCAGGTGGTGGGCTAGCAGCATTCTGAGAGACATTTACTCCAAGGGAGTGGTAGCACTGCTCCCTGTGGATATCGTGTAAAAGGAAGGACAGGCAGTGTATGTGGGACTTCTCTGTGGGACGGCCATGTCAATTTGCAGAAGGATGCCAGTGGAGCCTCTGCGGTGCTGCATGTTTGAGCTGTACTGACTATGCTGTTCCTCTGGTTTCCTGTCCTACAACCACATGAACCTAATCATCAACAGCGATTGAGCCCCCAGGCTGGTTCTGTCTCTGGATGTACATTTTTATCTCACATGATACTTTAATTGTGTCCATCACCATGTCATTCATTAGAGTTGTTTTTCCTTTTACAACTCACCAGATTCTCACAGCATTGCTCATACCGATCAGGAGGCTCCAGAAAGGAAACAGGGCTTCTTTGTACACAAAGGGGCTATTTAGTGTGAGCAGTGAGTGTCAGACCCAAATGAACTCACTGACCTTGTGTAATTAAAGACTTCAGAACTATGAATGTGCCTCAAAACCATAGTTGAGGGAGGAAGATAACCCACATTCTAGGCTTATCAATAAGTGGCCAGTGTGGAAACTGGCAATAAGAGCAGAAAGGTCACATGATATAGGTCCCTGTCAGAATATCTTAAAAAAAGTCCCAGTTCACCTTACATAATGTGGTTTTCAATTGTGTTGACTATGGTACATGCCAGTCTCCATTTTAGACATATATATTATTTGTTATCAGATTCAGATGAATACTACTTAAAATATCCTAGTGATCCATAATTTATTCTGGAAGAAACCTCTTCAGTTCAGTACCAGGACTGAAGACACATTAGAAATAAGAGATTACAGCAATTTCAAAACTTTCAGCTTTCCTCTTTTTTCATCTATAACACAGATTATACAACATGGGATCACATTAAATGAATTTCACATTTCATTTTTTTTTCCCCAACAAAGCATTTTCACAGCTGAATATCACCCCATGAGAATTCCTTTTTTTTTTGTTCCATTCAATATGAGATGATGAATGGTGAAAATGCCTTAATTTTGATTGTTTGCTGCATGATATGGCTCCCGGGATAGTTTAAGACAAGACATCTACAGAATCGTATTGTGAGAATAACAATTAACAGGGAGCATAGACTGGAGTAAACTGAATCCTCCCTGAATGGATCTGACCCAGTCATAAGGCTGTCAGAAAGACAGTGAAACACAGAAAGGCAATGGCCATGATAAAACCCACCTTGCTGTCCTTCCTTCTCATGCCTTCCCATAAATCTCTGCCATGGATAGTCCAGCATTAAGACAAGAGATAGTTAACTTTACACAGAGAACACTGAGAATTAAACACTCATCTAATGTTGCTCCCAGTGGTATGTAGCTGGGGGCCAGGGAGAGGTAGGCATCCTGGAAGCCATGGAAGGTCATTTTGGGTGACAAAAACAATGAATAGTTCATGCTATTCATGCTAGAAATGATGTGGTGCTCCCCCTTCCCCTCCTTCTCTCCCTTGGGCTGAATAATCACACTAGTGTAACACTGCCTGCTTGCTTACTTGCTTTAGGATATTGGACTGGCTTCTCTTGGATCATCTGAAGCGGAGATTGGGAAACTGGCCACAGTAAGTACAGATGGCAGTTTAATATCAGAGGCAAAACTCAAACAATTCACTGCTTATCCCTTACTGTGCGGGGAAGGCTCTTCTCCAATGTCTCAGATTAGCTACAAAAATGGGAGAATCAGGAGTATTGGCTCTCCTCATGCACAGTTTAGGCAGGTGCTGGAGCAGGGGCTGGAGCCCCTGTGGCAGAGCCCAGAAGCATGTGATTCCACCTTAGGGAATGCTTATACTTTTTTGCTTCTGTAAGAATATCCTGCTGAAGCTGAGTTACTACAGTACCAGCCAACTCACTTTCCAGATTCACCTAATAGACTGGATACCCTATCTGATTTCTGCATTTTCTCCTACATAAGGTGCAGAGAACTGACAAATTTGTTTCACTCTATAGTCATTAATCTCACAAAATAGGTGAGCACTTAAAAGCAATTTGAGAGCAGGTACTGTCATTCAGTTCTGAGTCACTAGGCTGTCTACATCTGCCAAAACAAGCCATGTAGACCCTTGCTGCCATCCTGATTTGTTCTGAAAGTGGGCTGGAGACCATATAATTTGTTTTTCCTATAATGACAGCTATTTCCCAGTCTTGATGATTTTTTCAAGGGAGGAAGGGAGCCTTACCTTCCCCCAGCTGGATGAGGCTCATTCAGGAAAGGGGGTAGATGGGAAGAGACTGTCACTCCTGAAATTCCTCACATCCGCCAGCCCCACTCATGGTGCACAAGAGATGGGAAATTGCCAGTGTTCATGTTGTCTCCAGAATGCCAGTAGTACTGTGTCTTGTATCTTGTTAAAACACTGAGAGTTGAAAGAACCTCACTAACTAAAAGCCAAATTCAGGATATCTAAGATAACATTAAAAAGAATTTTTCCTCCTCCTTTCATGTCTCATTTTCCAGACAAAAAGACCTTCCACTAAATGAGGAGATACTTGGAAGACTTTTCAGTCTGAAATAAGAATTAAAACTATTAACACAATTAGAATGCAGAATTATTAGCTGTACTATAGAGAAAGCATCTTAGGTTTCTGCAGAAAGAAAGATCCTGGCATGCTGTTTCTCTAGATGTAAATTTGCAGGCTTAAAACAAAGTCATCAAAATTAAAAGATATGAAAGAGGGTGAGAGAAAGAAATAGAAGAAAGTAAGCAGCAGAATAGACAGAATGGCATAGAGTTTCACATTATTTTACAACCTGCCTGCAGTTCTTTGAGAAGGGTGTTAAGAACGTAATACTTACGTCTAAACTGAAGCTAAAGTCAAGCCCTGTGTACAAGGCAGCAAAGAGCTATGTGTCCTTAAAGGAGCCTTGAAGAGTTGTGACACAGAGCCATATTCTTGAAATGCCTCATGTTTTCCATGTTTTTCTTTTGCACATTTATCCAGCTTCTCAGTGGTCAGTCTGTGACCAGAATTGGTCCTTTACTGACCATTTCCTTAGATGCTATAATAAGGGAAGGGCTAAGAGGTTGGCAGAGCCAAGAGTTGCTTTTATCCCACTACTATCCAGCAGGTAAAGGAAGTATGGTGCTAAGCATACTTTATTGCAAGAGAATCCCAGTGGCATGTACCTTTATTTTCATATTTCAACATTATAAAGATACAATTGGTATAAACTTAACAGGCACATTGCTGCTAAAGGAGAAATCATTCTTCAGTTCTTCTGAATGCTATCACACAGACAAAGGAGTAGGGAAGCTGTCCTTTTGAGTACCTTTCCCAAGGTCTTGAAACTGCAATAGGGGTCTGTCTGTTCTTCTGGGAACTATGGGTTGAAATCTGTCAGATTCCACTGACTGTGATGAAACTCAGGGCTAAGAGGTTGCAGGGTAATTTGTAACATCTTCCAAAGAAAGGAGTAGGACTTTATGTTTTTATGTACACATATAATTATCATTACTGTATTTTGGTTTGGTTTTTTTTTTTTCTTTTTTTGGGGGGAGTGAGAATGGGAAGGATGGCAAGTTTTGAAAAAATATGTGTTACAATTTGTGTTACATGTGTTGAGAGAAAAAAAATTCTTAAAATATGAAAGTGTAAAATTTAAAGATAAAAAGACATTAAAATATAAGGACAAAAGAAAATTAAAGGAAAAATGACAAGCTTAAAAATGAGCTGCCTGTTGAAACTTTTTTTCACAAGTTGTTCTTATTACCAGGTTTATTGGTTCACTGTGGAGTTTGGTCTCTGCAAGCAAAACGGATTGATCAAAGCTTATGGGGCAGGACTGCTTTCATCATATGGGGAGCTTATGGTATGTATCCAATGAATGGGATTGAAAGATTTCTATAATCCTATTTTCTGAAATCTCTGGTAAAAGCAAAATATTTTCTTCACGCAAACCAATATGATGTAAAGTACGGATTTTTCTTTTTCAATGAAATTCTTCCTTCCCAGAAGCTACTGAGTAGGGGAAGAACTACTGTAGGATTGTACCTGTCTTTCACCTAAAGACATGAAATGCAGTGAAAGCAAACATCCTGTAAAGCATTAGATTTTCTTCATAGTGTTCCTGGCCGATTAATACAGTTGACTTTATCAAACTCATGTACCTTTCTGAGTTACACACTAGAGGGCAATATTATGCCTATAATGAGCTCCGCTACTTCATCCATACCACTGACATCTATGCACATATGAATCAGAAAGCCATCGACTGGACAGAATAAAGTGCAAATAAATTGTAAATATCACGGACACTGACAAAAAAGAGAATGCTTTAGTATATCACATTCATAAATATATTTCAAAACTAAATTTATGGAGATTAAAATCTGTGTACACAGATTTGACAGTGTCCTCTGCCTGGACAAATTAACTGTAGAAGGAGGGGCTGCACACCTTTACAAAAAGCTTATGGGTTTCCCCTCCTTCAGAAAAGCAGCTTATAGGGGAGGTAGTAATTTGTCCTCAGTTTCACAGAGCCCTGAACCTAAAAGCCCTAAACTGATATCAGTAGATCTCGATTGCTTTGGGTTGTGCAGATAATAGATGATTTTTTTTGAAATAGTGAGAGACAAAGGAAAATAAAAAAGCATACTTTTCAAGCATTTTTATAGACCAGAAACCATTTGTTTTCATGGGTGATATATTTTAAGCTTAACACATAGATACAGCAGCCTAACAGCCAGCTGTATGATACATTCATATGAAACCATTGTAGGATTAGCACAGCTTGGACTCCCATAACTGGAGATAGGTGGATTGTTATGACAATAAACATATTACAAAACTCTCCTAATGGTATACAGGTCAGCTAGCTTCCCAGTCAATGGACAGAAGGAAGAAACTGCATGTTAACATATCTCAAGACATTTATAATAGGAGTCCCTACAGAGGGGCAGTTGAGATTTAACATAGAGAAAGTGAAACCCTCCCAGATGTCAACCTTCCTGCTGCGTTTAGAATTGGTTTTCTCCCAACACTTACAATTTGGAAACTTTTGTGTGTAAACTCTGTGGCATATGATTTACAGAGCTTGCTTTTATCCACCTGATAAAACTAGAAAAGTCCAATAGCAAAGCAGAGTTCAAAGCAACATTTATTCTACTCTGCCTGCCTGAATACCTTATAGTTTTAAATGCATTTATTTATTAAACATGATACTAAAATAATGACCCCAATACTTACGTAGCTTTCTTAGTAATATGCACCACAGAATCTGTCTGTGTGATGTTACCTCCTTTTTTCTGTTTAATTCTGACACAGATGAAGGTAAAAGTCACATCAGAAATGTTCAATTTGGTGGCTGGAGTTGAGTGTATCAAACTTGTTCTCTCTTTCTACCCTGTTCTTCACTAGACACTGACTAGCTCTCCCGCTTTTGATTAAAGTGGTAAGCAAGAACTGCTTGTTCACAAAACTGTGCTATATAACACAAAAATATAACTGCAACTCTAGTTCCCTGCCACTAAGGTTGACTGTGGAAGTGTCCTTGAGTTGATAAGTGGTGGATTCTTTTATCATCAGTAGTTGTTCGGTAATGCTGCTGGATAAACTTTTGGTACAGCTGGGTCCACCTAAGTCTTCATCTGTCGCATTACTGAAATTACATGCAGATGTGATAACATTTGTATTTAATAGGTGATGAAGAAAGATCACCCCGCTTCCAAAAGTGTGTCCATCTTGCATGTAACATCTAAGAGAGTCTGAAGATAGGCAAGCAATTCACCAGCAATGTGGCTGTCTGCCTTGTACAATCCCTATGTGACCTCTGCAAGTTCATCACCACATAGCTTTTGGGACAGCAGCTTAGTGGATTCTGTGCACTTCACCTTGAACATCTCAAACTTCTTGTACACAGATTAATTATATTCACAGCCTTAAGTGCTGAAGTTTCCTTTTACAGCTGACTTATCTCACAGGTTTTTATTTGGAACAAAACCAAAATAAAATAATGTTTACATTTAATCATTCTAGACTACATAAGCATCTGATTCTAACTTCAGTATGGAGAGTGGCAGTATGAGTAAAGTGCTGAGGTCCCATGCCTAAGCACCTGCTAGCAACTTGAAAATGTATACCGTTTCTTTCTCAGATGAAGAGAGGAAATATGTGTAGTGCAATGCTTATTTTATAAAAGGGATATTTTTGGAAATACAGCAGTGTCTAGGCAGCTTTGTTAGAGAAGATGAAATTTAGAAGATAGTGTGGATCATGATAGCTTTCAGTTTCTTACAAAGCTCATTTTGCAGTCTTAGCCTGGCTCTTGAGAAAGCTCTAGATAAGTTTTGCTACTGCATGGGAGAAAACCATTGTCTATCCTTATAATCATCTGTCTTTTTTCTCAGTATGGGTCCAGATGAGGGCTTCTGCATGGAGGCCCCAAACTTGGTTTCATATGATTTAGCTGATCAGTGTATTTGGCACAGGCAGATTAACTGCAGCTCATGTGATAGAAAGAGACATGCTGCAGCAACCTGTGCAAAGAAGAGGTTTCCTCATTACTGAAGGTTTCAGAGCCAGGAACAGCAGGATGATGAACACTGAGGAGGCAATAAAGGCAGAAGTTACTAAGGCTAGGTGGCTGGCTGTAAGAAGATAACATCTAACCAGCTGGAGAGGGCAAGCAGCACCATGTCCAGCTAATGTTATCTGAGAACTTAGCATCAGTAAGGAGCCTGGGAACATCTCTGAAATGCAGCCTGGACCAACTCTCTGTGGGTGTGTGACTAACCCAGGGAACCACATCCTGCCTATGAAATCTTCAAAATGCTTTCCTCTTCTCCACAGCACCCACTCTGACCATTTTCAACTCGGCTTCAGGTCGTTATTTTCTGTGGGCTGGTTCTTCTCAAACTGGGGCGTAACATAGGAGAAGGGCAGAGGATAAGAAGTAGAGCTAGACATCCTCTGCATGTGATTTGCACTTGAATATGTATTATTTAACAAATAATTTAGTGACAGCAGCTAGGTATTAGAAGGGACAGGATAGCCATACCAAGTCTACACTGAGTAGCTGTAATGAGTCTGACTGCTGGCCAACCTTGCCTCCTCTGAACTGTAAGAATTCCTCTCCAACAGCTCTCAGTATTGCACTGTTTATTTCACTATATTCTGTCAGCTGTTCTACATTATCCAAAATGCTTCTCCTGTTAACACTCAGCTGGACCGTGTCCTACATACTGTAAAATCTTATGGCTCATACTGCACTTCTGGCAGCACTCAGTGCTACATATGCTTTTCTTGCAGCACAAGAAGTACTTAACTTGTAGAGGCCTTTAAGGCCATCCGGTTTTAAGCTGAACTTCCACTGAAATCAATGGGATTTCAGTTCTGCTTCAACACTGACAGCATAGTGGGACCCCTGTCAGGTTCTGAGTTTCTGAAATCTTTCCCCATTAGTCCCCAGAGCTTCTAAGATTATAAGAGCAGCCTCATGTTTGTGTATACCATCCATCTTAGATTGTAAGAGTGCTCTCCAAGGTTTATTCTTCAATTACACACTGCAAATGAAGAACAGGAAAAACATGATCTTTTAGCATCTTATATTTATTTATTTATTTATTTATTTATTTAAAGCCTCTATTAATTTCTACACCACTTCTGCAGCAAATTGGTCTACTGGTTAAGGCAGGCTTCCAGTGATGGAGAGTTCAAGTTCAGTTCAGTGTAATATCCAAAACCGTGCTTAAGGTCCTGTCTGCATTTTTCCAGTTAGTAAATTGAGCAGAAAGTCTTGTGAGGTGTCATGCACATCTACTAGTTATATACCAGTATCATGGGAATTGATATTTGGATCATCAAACAATGAAAGGTGGCTTCTGAAGACTGGGGCAGAGTTCCAGCTCTGGTGCTAGTTGGTTTAAAGGTATCTCCAGTATGTGTAAACAAATGATAGTTGTGCCTATGGACTTCAGTGTGGACATGAGAGGCTTCCATAATCCTCCTGTCTGCCTAAGGGGACAATGTAGAAGGACCTGAGAAGAAAAAACAGAAGAACCTCTGTGGGCCCAAAACACAAACATGTATGCACAGAGTATAGTGCACATTTATATATTGGATTTCAGGGAAGATTTTAGGCAGCTTAACTGGCATGGAGCTGTGCAAAAAATACCAGGAGCATTCTGTCTGTTCTTCCTTGCAGCAGGAAATGTGAGATTTGTGGCTGGGGACTTTGAAATAGTGCTGCACAGGTTTGTGAATCTTCTATGATACTAGATGGAAAAAGAATAACATGAAATTATTTTTTGTTCTACATATTCAGTTTTCGGGGCTGGCATAGACTTTCCCCACCCTGTCTGAGAATGTGGCCTTGGTACCGAATCATACATCACTTTAATGCAGGAAACACATCTCTTGGTTTTCTCTCTTTTTTTTTTTTTTTCTTTTAAAAATTATTTACTATTTGGTTTATTATTGGCTAATTATGAAAAGCAGCTTTCATCTGTAACAGAACAGGACCTGATATTACCTTCAAGTATTCCTCAAAGAGCATTTCACAGCTATGTGGGCACTAATTCTTGCTACATTCATTCAGCTGCTCTAACCTGTGTTGTTCCCATTGCAAAGTTATGCTTTATCCAACAAGCCAGAGTACAAACCTTTTGATCCAGAAGTGACTGCAGTTCACCCTTATCAGGATCAAGCCTTTCAACCTGTCTATTTCGTAGCAGAAACTCTGGAAGATGCCAAGGATAAGCTTCAGTAAGTAAAGTGTTTGTAGGTGCTTTCATTGAGGGGGGCACACTGGCTTAAATCCTAATCTCAAATACATCCACCCAGGCTATCTCACTGTGCGCTTCATTAGCACAGTGGCTTTTTCACAACAAAGGTAAATATGAGGTTGTTTATCTCAGAAAAGCTTTACAGAAAACCATAACTATAAATTGTTATTCCCTGTCCCATGCTTCATCTTAGCAGCACCTCATTTTAGCAACTTCTGAAGTAAAATCTGAAACTGAACAGTGAGAATAGAGAGCAGCCCAACAGTTGGGGTGCCAGTGTGCTAGTTCATACAAATAAGAGGTCATGAAAAACTGATTTACCAAAGGCCACACAGAAATTTTATAGCAGACTTAAGAATTAACATGGATCAGCAGGGGTCTTAAAAACAAGATTGCCTTTTTCCTCTGATTACATCTGCACAAGAATGCAGAATCAGCATTCCAAGGCAATCTAATTTCTACAAAGTAACTGACTGCAACTTGAATAACATTATTTCAAATTAACTAGAGGTGTTTCTAAATGCATTTCTTTGACTGTGTTATGCAGTAAAGATTTATTATTCTTAAAGTAAGCAGGGTTCAAATCCTGGCCTTCATCTCCAACAGAACAACATAACCAATTCTGGCTGGAGGCAGGAGGCTGGCTGTGGAGCTACTGGGAAGGAAGCATGCAGGAGCTGAAATGAAGAATTTATTAGAGGAAGAGAACCTGGGCCAGACTTCCCTCCTGCCCCCAGCTCTTCCCTAGAAGCACTGTCTGCTGGGGTTATAACAATAGCAATTTAGGTCCCTCATTCTAAATGTGAAGGTTCGCAGTGTTAATGTGTGTAAAAACGTGGCTGAGAACTCACTGGCAGAAATGAGAAGACTATAAAGAGTATTTGACTCAGGCAAACCTGAAAAGAACTTACAAGGATAGGGAATACACCATTTTCAGACTTGAAGCTTTTTCATGCATTTTTTTCAACATAGCTGTGCGGCCAAAGCAGCTCAAAATAACCAAAGGCACAATTATCTGTCAGAATCAAAAACATAAAGCAACATCAGTACAGGGGGCTCTACCAGCATGTACTTAATGGAAACATTGTCAAAGATGGCAAGATGATTTATTTTTTTTTTTAATAGAGACAGAAATATAGTCCAAGATACCTACTATCAACAGGTTTTTAGAATTCTATGCAGAGCTACTCCAGGTTATTTCTTGGAAGTGAAGGCAGCAGACATGCTGTGTTCCTGCATTCCTCAGCTTGTGGTTGTAATAACTCTGAATTGCGCTAGCATAGAGCTGTAAGAGCACAGACGGGTCTGAGCCAGCCACACTGAAAAGCAGGCACTGCAGATCTTTTGGGCTGCAAGTAGCTCAGCAGCGAGGAAAGTGTGCTGCACCAGACAACGTTAACGAGTTAACAGTGAGGAGGTGTCACAGCAGCCTCTGCTCTCCAACAAGTCCATGCCTACATACTAAGAAATCAGGTCCTGCAGGTTTTACACTTTGGGAAATGAATTCTGAATTAGCAGCTCTGTCTTCTTCCCTCCACAGAAACTACGCAATGAAGATCAAGAAGCAGCGTAGAGGTTATGAACACACCTCAGAAAGTCAAGAAGGCACTCTGTCAGATGAAAGAGGAATTGAAAAACCTCTGCTTGGCCCTTGAAAACATCTCTTAAACTACAGCAATACAACTCAGCTGGCACTGAGATACCTGTAGACGGTTCCAGCACTTGAAGATTTAGTGATGAAGTTGTAGTTGCATATGAAAGTTTTTAAGCCACAAAACAGCTCTGTTAAGCTAATCTTTTCACTGTAATTTAGGCTGCTGACTTAGCCTCAGTAATAAGTTCCTATTGAGTATATTTCAATGACAAGCAAGACCAAATTACTCCAATTTTTGGTAGGTGATATGAGATACAGCTGTTTGGAGTGTACTTATCTGTTATTATTGGACTCTTACAGGTGGTGTTTTTCTTTTATTCACCTGCCACCTTTTCAAGTTATCTGCCACAGAATAGCACAGTAACTCTTTTGCTACACAGTCTTTTACTTGCTGCTTAAATGACATGATCACAGTCTTTTTAGGTTGGCTAGCTGCCTATTGTTAGCAGTCCTCGCAGTTAGCTCATTTCTGTTAGCAATTACTATCAGCTATTGTGCTCACAAACTATGAATGGTTCCCTTACAATGTGCAAATGCAAAAGCTTGTAAAAGGAACCCTTCACTCCTGCTCACTATTTATTTTTTAGACACTCATTTAATTCAGTAGCCTTCAAATATGTCAAAATAATTTCCCGTCATATTTGACTTCTCAGAATGTTTGCCCTTGGCTAAAAAAAAAAAACATAAAGGCAGCAAATAATAGGCCCATGATGCTCTGGTTCTGTCACATACAAGGATGCTTAATTTAAAAAGGAATTTTTGATCCTGCAAAGGAAATCTAAGTGTAAGGAATGATTTTTAAAGAAGCCTTTAAGAAACAAAGTCCCATTAGTATTTCATCTTCAGATACCCCTGAAGAACTTCAAAAGCAAGTTATGCTTTCTGTTTCTTGTGGTTGTCATGATGATTGTAGTAATAACCAAAAGGCCAAATCTGTGGAACACCTGGCACAAAACTTAAGATCAACCACTAGCAGCCATATAGCTTTGCTGTGGAAACAGTATCAGATATGTACTCCAACTCATCTTGCTCCCTCTCGAGTCCCTCTCTGAGATGTGTCTAAAATTTATCTATACTCTACAGAATACGTTTCCTGGAATCAATCTCATAATTACGTTTTCCAGACTTCCATGCTCTTTGTGTCCCCTTCTTTCCTCTATTATCCACAAGCAGAGACTAGTTCAGGAAAAGACAACAATGCTTATGCCTATGATTCCCTCTCCTGTTCGCAGCAGTGCAGACAGAGTTGCTGCAGGTTACAGAGGCAACATGGATCTCATGGCTCAGGGTGGGTAATTGTGATCCACAAGTGTCAGGGTATCTTGTGCAACTTAGAAGCTCTACTTATTTTTTTCAAAAGTAGATTGGACAGGAGGCTCATCCATGGCTATCCACTAACTGTCAGTATACAGGGTATGAAGTTTGAGGTAAATGTGATGTGCTTTGGCTCTTGAAAGAAAAGGAGTCATCATATTTGCCTTAACTGGTTGCTGTGGGATAGGAGTATGTACACAGAAAGTCACAACAGAACAATTCAGATGCTGTTACTGCACAGAGCACTTACGTCACCATAACTGGTCCATATGCCAGGCTCTAAAGAAAGTCTTATTGAAAGTTAATGGGATTTTGTCTATTAAATCTTCATGTCTATAGGCACTTCAGAAAATTATCCCATGGGTAGTAATAGAGTATTCAAGGTTTAGGGGGCTGATGCAATTGCTCCATTTTATTAATATGTGATGATGCCTGAAAAATTCTGAAGTATCTTGGCAAAAATGGCTCTGAAACCTCTTCCACTCAACAACAGAAACATCCCAAGTTTGTTCTTTCTTTTTTTAAGTCCAGGATTCTTCTGCTCTACTCCTTGAGAACACTTACATATCATAAACTCTGTTTTGATAGAGACAGTAACAGAGCTGAAGTGAGTTCCTTTGCTTCCACTATTTTTCTGCTGTGATGGAGAATGATCTCTCCACATACTTTCATAGATTTAATTCTACTCATCCTGCTAATACACACACAGAGAAATAGCATTTCTCTTCAGAGCAATTTGTTTTGTTACATATTGTAATAATTTATCTGTCTTATTCCTGCCAATTGGTGCATAGGCAAAAATGCTTGATAGTTCACAACAGATTGTTTTCAGAAGTATCATTTTCATCAATCAGTTGTTTTACAGTGAAAATTGAACCATGTGCTCCAGTTTTGTGTGTTTTCTTTTTCTTTCTTTTTAAGTGGAAGATAATGCCAGAGCGGAAGAGCTATCAAAATATTTTCTGTAGACGGACTCTGTAGGCCATAGGGTCTTTTTCATGTATTCCCTCTGAAACAGTTGGATGTGGAGTTCAGACTTGAGCTTGGCTATTGCTCAGAACAGACCTATATTTGGAAGAAATGAGAGACCTGATGGATTTGTTTTGCCCAAGGCCTCACACTTTCCTTGGAGGGACTCCAGGCCCGCCCACACACCCTTGTCTTTTCCAGTTCCTGTAGCAAGGAGAGAAAAAGAAACCATTTGGAGCCAGATTCTCCGAACCTTACACACGCTGAGTAGTACCCAATCTCTCTTGAACAATCTCAGAGACGGTACTGAGCCTATTTAAGGTGCTGTACACAGACAGATAAAGTAGGATCATCAAAGCCTCTGTGGGTGTACTTGTATTTTTATTGTATTAATGACAGTCAGCCAGTGTACACGGCTAAGGTAGGATCCAGTGAAGCTTAGCAAAGCTTCAAAAGTAACAAATTTGGCTACCCGAACTTTAAAGAAACATGTATGTTTTTCCAAAGGAGGCAAATCTTACCCTAGGATAATCCTACCCTAGGATAGCCATGTTTGACACTCCCCTCTAAGGTCCAAGTTCTTCTCTTCTGATTCAGTGTAGTGATAGAGTGAAAGCCTTCAGTGTTACATCCTTATGAGATACACTGGTCATGCTGCTTTTCTAATAGTCATTTTTTCATTTTCTCACAGAAGCCAAGAAGTGCCTCATAATCCTATCAGTCTAAAAGCAGGGGTGATGGGGAAGGCAGTGATGGGGCCTCCTGATGAAAGTAATGGCACAGAAGAAAAAGCACCAACCAGTAAAAATATGTCTTTTTGTCAGTTTGCATTTCAGCAGTTTCACATTAATCTTGCACAAGAAGTCTCCAAAGCCAAGTAAAACACATCTTGTGACTTGAAACTGAACTGATGAACTCCTCATGAGTCCTTTGCTTATCCCGATAAACTTATTTTTCCTAGATGGAGTGCATTTAGAACAAAATAGTGTATGTTATTAAATCTGTATTGTGTTGTTCTGTTATACATGGGAGAGTTAGTAATTCAGTTTGTGGGTTTGAGTTTGTTTTGGTTTTTGGCTAACCAAGTCTGTCCTCTACCAATTTTGGTCCACCTTCAAGTCTCCAGCTGCTTCACTGCTTCCCTGCAGATTTACTAGGGATGCCAAGGGTACCACTGTGTAAGGAGAATACACAGTTATGCAATTTGGGGAATTTGGCAGGACAGGAAGAGGAAATTTAGGCAGGCCTCCCACCCACTCCCATGAGAAATAGTATTGTATTACAAGTCTGTCACCCTCAGAAAGACCTTCGCAATCATTTCCCTCTGGATCCCTTAATATTTTGACCTTTATACTACCTGCTGAATGCAAACCTTAATTAATTAAAGACACACCAAAGAAGGGAAACCAGAAAAAAACAAACAAAGACTTTCCAAGAGAGGAAACTTCATTACCGTCAGTATTCCTTGTCTCTGCTGATCCATGGAGAAAGAAGAAAACAAAACAAAAAAGCAAACTTGCATAGAAATGATAGCGTATTCCTGAGGAAACCTAAACCATTAAATTGTTTCATGTACAGCTATACACACGAAGATCCCCTTACACCCGTCACTGAAATACCATAATTTACCCAGTAAATCATGCCCAACAATTAATCACGCATAGATGTGTAACATGACTGCTTGAGGCAGGGAATGAAGCTACCAGGAAAAGCCCTCTGGTAGCTTTGCCTTAGGCACATACTGCAAAAACAGAAGGTTCTCTGGAGCCTGCTTCTGCAGATATCCTACAGCATGGAGGAATTCCAGCTGGCAAAGAAACAGAGGGGTATATACATACATCCCTAGTAATCTCACCCACCACTAATCAGGAGTTTGTATGTGGGCTTTGAGGTTTAGTTAGAGGACATAACTTTGCAGCATTCTTCAGCTGGCATATGATCAGAAGTTGGCAGAAAGGGTTACTGGCTGTATCATATTAAATATGCATTAACTTTGGGTAATGCTGGTGGCTGAGGCCCAAAGTGAAAGAAAATCTCTGGCACTCTCCCACCACAAGGATTCCTTAGGGGAAAGAAAGTCAGACTAGAAACAGTCTGGCTGACAATCGGCAGAGCAAAGGAACGAGGAATGGAAAGGACCAGTAGATAGGCCTAAAGCATATTTGTTTTGCATATGCTGTTTCATTGTACTTGAGAAATATTTATGCTCAAAAGGGAGCTTTTTAGCATAAAGGAGTAAATTTTCTACCTGTAGAACTGTAGATGAGTCAAGGCCAACTAAGACTTCTTAGCTGTACCTGAGGAGCTTTAGCCTTATCTAAGGCCATTTACTTTCAGCACAGGATACAAAGGTTAGAATGTAGAAAAAAGGTCTTTGTGAAAGGATTTTTAATGGTGTGTGGGAAAGCTGATGAGACCCTGCTGCCCTGCAAAACATGAGAATTCTAAATTTTGAGTGAAGGAGGGGAAAGCAAGCTGCTGGCCAAGCACTACCCTTACAACAGATGACTGTGAAATCATTAGTGCTATGACTGTATGGTAGGTTCTGTCTTTTACCCTGCTTATCTTTTTTGTCAAGAGTTTTCTTTTTCTCTTTATTTAGAGATCCCTCTGACCAGTGTTTGCAAATGGGGAAAATCAGCAGACTGAACACGAGAACGTTCAATATTGTTTTCCCAAGATTTCAGGTAGAACTTAAGCAAAAGCCAGACCCTTTTAAACCTGGCTGTTGCCAAAGGTGGTTAAGACCTAACGAAATAGTTACATTTGGGTAAAAGAGGTGACAGCTGCCATTTAATATGTCCAAGCCAAATCTTTACTCCCATCCACAACCAGTAGTGTTAGCCTTCAAGCTACGTTTTTCACAAAAGATAGATTTAAGCATAAACTACTAAATATAAAACATAGCACACAACACCAGTCAGGTAGAGTAACTGGAAAAATCCTCCAGTTTGGAAGTTCAGTATCTGAACTGGCTGTTTTGTAACAATTTTGGACACCATTTAAAATTATGTGGTGTATTTCAGCTGTCACTGAAGTTATGGAGTATGCAAGAAAACAGGATATGCTGTTGCCTTTAGCAAAGTCAGTTTGACCGATCCCACTTAAAGACTATGAATGAACAGCAAAATTTCTGTTGAGCAGGCTGAGAGCTGAAACATGGAAGTAAAAATGAAGGATTCATTCATAGTCATGTTACTGTGCAGCATTTAGGACTTTCCTCTTACATTTACTGACAGAGAAAAAAACCCCAACTATCAGTATTATAGAAATATTCCATGAAGTGGTAGACTGTCACACTTTAAATATTCTGACATAAATAGACAATTAAAATGAACTTGTAGAAGGAAAATACCTATTAGTTTGTTAATTAACAAATGCTGTCTTTCAAGAACATCTCACAATATCACAGGAATGATCATCATTATGTTTAACAAGCGCTAGAAACATTCTCAACAGAACCCGTAAAAAAAGGAAAAAAAAGAAAAAAAAAAAAAAAGTCCTGTTTTTAAGTATTTTCTGACTGAATCCCAAAACTGATGGGTTAGAAATGGAATGTGTGTTGGATGATGGTATGAATTTTGTACAGTGTTTAAGTCTTGTACTTCAGACATTTCAATTTGGTTCTGACTCTTGCATTAGTTCATATTTCTTGGTTTAAATCTGAGTAAACAAAATTATTTCACTAGATTCTTCTGTCTCTAGTGTCCTACAAAGGCAGGTTTTATAACTGAATCTGAATTTTAGCCCCCTTTACAAAACATTATGTTAGCTGCAGGGAGCTTGAGGGGCAAAGAGTTTCATAAATGAAACTTGCTAATCACTGTGCTGCTTCTGACTTTCTTCCTATTACTGATATTTATCCCCACGTAGCAAACAAGTCAAAGCTTACCAGAAGGGATTTTCTGTTACAGATGTATCATCCAATAGTTCTATAAAGTTCATACAGTTTGGTAATGATTCCACTTGCTCACTAATGTGGTAATGGCTTTATGATGATATTGCCTGTTTGGGTTGTGGCAAACCATTCAAGCACATTTTCTCAGTATTTCATTAGTTTCTGCATTGATATCTTGGTTAAATGGGGATAGACAAAACCAAATTTGAGTGGAGAAAACTGACTTTCTGATTGCTTTGACATCTCTATTTGTCCAGAAACCAGACTGAAAAATGAAGCAAGGGAGCAATGATGTCATTATGCAGAAAACTAGAGAACACATAATTTATAACACCTTGAATGGCAAGGATGGGCTGTACAAAGACTTTCCTAATTAATTTCTGAAAATTTATCTTTATATTCCAGCAGTTTTGTAAAGTCTTTAGGTTCTGACTAACAGCTGCAGAAACTGAAGTTATTACAGAGGGTTGTTTGGCCCTGTATGATTCCCACTGATGGCTCAGTTTGTATCTTAAGCTGCTATTAAAAAGTTATTACAACACCTGTCTTAGTCTATGCTACATGGCCTGCTATGTCGCCTGAGAATTCATGAAAGGAAGTTTGTACTTTCTAATATATCAGTTTTGAGATTATGAAATTCTGCTTATATTTGTGTACAAGACAGAGTAAGACAGATAATATCATAGAATCATAGAATAGTTAGGGTTGGAAAGAACCTTTAGATCATCTAGTTTCAAACCCCTGCCATGGGCAGGGACACTTTACACTAGACCATGTCACCCAACGCTCTGTCCAACCGAGCCTTGAACACTGCCAGGGATGGAGCATTTACCACTTCCTTTGGCAACCAATTCCAGTGCCTCACCACCCTCACAGTAAAGAACTTCCTCCTTAATCTAATCCCCGTGGCCCTCTGGACTTGCTCCAACAGCTCCATGTAATTTTTATGTTGAGGACACGACTGGGAAACATGGAACATAAAGAAATAATTTTTTACATAAGTAACCAAACTCCTATAAATGAGGAAGAATGTGCTCCTCTAGCTGAGGGCACCAACAAAACCCAGCAAGAACTGTTTTGCTCTGAATTCCTCCTACAACACCATCACAGAGTCTTCTGCTAGAAATTTCTCTCCAGAGAAACAGATTCAGCATTTGTCACATTACCAGACTTCCACCCTCAGTAAAGAAATTGTTATTTTTGGTATGACATGAAAATTTGTCACTAGCAAGATCTCAGTAGATGAAATTCACATATCTTTAAGATTAAAGTCTTTGGTACACAACCCGTTTCTCCATGGCACCTTTGTTATTTCACAGTATTGGTCAGTGGAAGAGAGGAGCAAAAGGACAGCAGGGAAGCATAAATGATAGAGAGTCCTAGATTCATGGCAGTCCTGTGTAGCAATTTTGCTGCACTTGAGGCAGAACAAGGTGTGAGCAATTGGATCCTGAATTAAAGGACCACTATTCCACACAACTGGACAGGAAGAACACCTTCAATACATTTACTACCCTTCATGCCCTAAGGTTATCCTGGTTTTCTGCCAGACCAAAAAATAATATATATATATATATATATATATATATATATATATATATAGTTTGGTCTTTCCCATCTCCTTGTAAGACAGAAGGTGGGGATAGAAGAGGGTTGTGGTGCTTAAGTCAGTTTCTTTGGGTAACAGGAGAAGTAGGGCAGAGAAAAGTACTGAAAAGAGCATGAGGACTCATTCATGTCCCACAGTAGTTGTGAGCTAAATGTTATTGTGAAAGCAGAATCAAAAGATAGAAATGTTTTTCCTCCCTCTGCCAAAAAGGGAACAAAAAGTTGTACACAGGAACATTGCTCCTATCAGAACTGTGTCTGGAATAATGAACATGTTACTTAACAGAATCACAGAGATTGGAAGGGACCTCTGGAGTTTGTCTAGTCCAAGATCTTACTGAAAGCAGAGTCACTAGAGCAGGTTGATCAGTACTGTGTCCCATCAGGATTTTAATATCTTCAAGGACAGGGTATCCACAACCTCTCGGCAGCCTGTTCTAGTGTTTGATCACTTTTACAGTAAAAAAAGGTTTTTTATATTTTAATGGAATTTTCAGTATTTGAAATTATGCCCATTGCTTCTTGTCATTTCACAGGTTACTGCTGAGAAGAGCCTGTACTTTCTTCACTCTCCTCATCGGGTATTTATACATACTGATAAGATCTCACTGAGCCTTCTCTTTTGCAAGCTGAACAGTCCCAGCTCTCTCAGCATCTCTCTGTATTTCACATGCTCTAATCCCTAAATCATGTTCATGGTCCTTCCTTAGACATGTCCCTGTATGTCCATATCCTTGTACAGGGAGCTTAGCCCTGGCTGCCACACTCCAGATGTGGTTTCATCAGTTATGAGCAGAAAGGAAGGATCACCTTCCTCCGTCTGCCTTCAGTGGTCTCCCTAATGCAGTTTAGGATGCTGTTGACTATCTTTGCCTTAAGGGTAGATTCCTGGCTTAAAGCCAATTTATTGACCACTGGTACTCCCAGGCTAGCAGACTTTTTCTGACAAGCTCCTTTTCAGCTGGGGGATCACCCCAGCCTGCATTGGTGCATGGGGCTAATCATCCTCAAGTGCAGGATTTTGTACTTCTCTGAGTTTCCTAAGATTCCCATTGTCCCATTTCTCCAGCCAAAAAGTCAAAGAGTTCCTCAGCCTTTTCCATGCCCCAACTCAGCAGCACACCTACATTTCTTCCAGATTTTTTTACAGATATGTCTGTAGAAGCCCTTCCTGTTGCCCTTTACATTGCTTACCAGATTCAATGCCAGCTGGGCTTTGGTTTTCCTAACTGTATCACTGCATGATATATCTATATTCCTTATGGGAGGTCTGAAACTAATACCATCTCTTCCACGTTTCTTTTTCTGTTTTAGGTTGGTCTGGAGCTACTTGTTTCACCCTTGCAGGCCTCCTGCACAGGTGTCTTTCCCTGGCTTCCTGTGTGACAGGATGGACCATTTTTGAGCTCAGAAGAGGCAATTCTGGAAAAAATGCTCCAACTGTTTTATGAAAATGTAGAGGATGGGGGAGGTGAGATGGAGAAAAGCAGCAGAAATTCTGCTGCCTACCATTAAGACAATTTATAGCCACGTTAGAGACTGAAAATCTTGTGCTTGCTCCTGTAGACACTTAATTTACCAAAAGAAGAGAGCTACCCTAATAGAAAAGCAATTGAGGAATTTTATATAATATCAGATAAACTGAGGAGCTTTGGATATGTCCTCTGGATGTGGAAAGCTTCAGTTTGATTTTATGTCACATAAGACCACAGAGAGAATTTGGCATCATTATAAATCTGGATCTCTAACCTATTGACTAACAAAAGGCTCAGTCTCCTAAAAGTTTTTGCCTTCAGCCATATAAGACCCAAATCAGAATCATCATCTTTGGCATGTAATTGAAATGCCTGAGTAACACTTATGTTTTAAATCTTAGTATATTTCATGTGTGAGGAAGCACATCAGGCAGTAAACTTTCTCTTGATCCATGGGGATTCCTTCAGTTTTAGGGAAAAGGAAGATGAGTTCTAGAATACACCTTCTTCTTCTGGAATCTGTTAATGCCATAAGGGACCTACGCCATCGGAGAAGCTCTTCATCCCACCCTGATGAGCAGGCTACCAATACTATTAATAACATGTTCAGTAACTGAAATTTTGGGTAGTGTTCTGATTTCTATTTAACCTGAAGTACAGCGCTGAAATGCAAGAGAGTTGCTCTAATCCCAGCATGTGGAAAGAAGACCATAGAGGAGCAGGAACTCCAGGGTATCACACTGCCAAGGAACTTGCCAGTTGAGCTAGCAGGTAGAAGGGAGTCAAGAAAGGAGCTAGCAGCTCTGAGGACTGCAGTTGAGAGCAGGCAGATCAGAGGATTTGGCTATATAAAGGCATTAGTAAACTAATATGATAAGAACATGATTTTGTTCCTACTTGCTTCTGTCTCTGTCCTATAGGAGAATCAGACTGTTATATCCCTTTGAGGGATACCCATCACCTGCTCTCACACTTTAGAAATCCAGCAGATATTCACAATCTGGCTTCTGTTGGCTGCCCAGGTCCTGAACTGGCTCAGGCTGAAGGATTCAGTCTATACTGTCCTTATCAGCTCGACTGCGCACAGTAACCTTCCCAACTAGTGCTGTATTTATTTCACACAGACAACGTACCTGCGTGTCGAGCAGCTCAGTGCTATTTACCTTTTGTCCACGAGGTGGTAGCGCAGTATTAGCATTAATGTAAACATGGTGGCAGGCTTAACTTCTGTTATCTGGCAGACTCCTACTATTGGACAAATGTTGACAAACTTCTTCCTTTTATTAACTTTCTAATTAAAGAACAGTGTGATTTGTTAGGATGAAGCCATATACACTGGGATAGCAAATATTTGTGAAATAAAGGAGAGATACAGAAATCTATTTCCATGCTCAAAAGGGCTATTTGGAAACAGTAACTGGTAGGCATAAAATCATGTAACCCAGCCTTGAGATGTTTGGCTTTTTTCCCTAACTGGTGAGGTCACATATTATCAAATGCTGTCCAAGGGGGATGAAAATTCCTGGGCTGCAATGGTCCCTAACATCACACTTGAGTGGCTCTCTGGCTGCACTGTGGCGTGGTAGAGCTTGACCTTTCAAGGCCCACCACAACCCATATCTAGCAGTTTGTCGGACTATATGTTGATCATCTCTCCACTGAGATATTTAGGCTCTCTTTTACAGCTAGTTCAGATTATAGTTTTGCCTTTGGCAACACTAGTACTGGTTTCAGACAATCCTAGCTACCATCTCCTCCCCCTTTCTACCTCTCATTGCTGCCTGCCACACCTGGCAGCATGACTATAACAGATCAGGAAACTACTTCAACTTTATTATTCTCTCCCTTACACATGCTGCTTTTTTACAACACATTTCAGAGGTCTAGTTCACAGGAAAATGTGAATGGTTGTGTTACCACTGATGAGAAGGCACTGTGCTTGCAGCAGAGAGTTAGGAGTGGGAAAAACAGCATCAAACTGGAGTTAAGCTTGTGAACACTTTTTATCATGGACTTCATACAAGCTTCAAAATCTCTTCATACTCTAAGGTCACAAAAGTCAGTTCAAGAGTGATTTTTAGTAGTCAGTCTTTTGTTCTACAGAAAATCAGAGCATCCATATAATCCCTTTGAGCTGACATCCTACTACCCCCATGAATTGTGATCAATCCTAGGATATGTCAACTAATCAACTAGTGATTTTTGCTGCAGAGGAAGGGGTAGGAAGAGTGTTTTATCTCCTAATAAGTGTGGTCTCTGTCTTCATATCACATCACAGTTAGTGCTGCTTAACTAGAACACACTCCAGATTGCCTAATTTGGTATCTGCTTTAGCAGGTTACCAAACAAAGTGGCTCTAACTTCAAACCCAGGCTGCTAGGCTCCTTGCACAGGGTTGAAAGGACAGAGTGTAGTAGTGTCCAAGAGATCAAGAGAAGGCTCATAACCTAGTTGGTACTGGAACCTAGCAGTGGAACAAAATTTGCTTGTTTGAGTCTATTTACCAGTCATTCTAGGTGGTCTCCCATCAAAGTGTCATAGTGACTGCCCACAATCCTTACAACCAAGACAAAGTCTTGCACAAACTATGCAGTCTCTTAGCTCCCAAGGGCATTACTACATACCATGGGTCTGACTATAATTCTTCATCTGTTACTGTAACTGTGGTAGGAGGCCTTTTTTTATGTCAGAGTACCCTTATAGTGTGCTGATAAAGTATTATGAAGTATTCAAAGGAATGGACATAGCTGTCTCCAAGAAATGGAACTGCTGTTACAGTCTAGTGAAACTATCCAGTTGAGTGAAAATACTTTTAAAGGTGGAAACGGTTTTGCCAGTATACTCATGCCACCATTGAGGATCTCACACTCCTGACAGACAGACCCTGCAGGAATTTGGAGTGTAGATGGGGCCTAGATCAAATGAACAATTTGGAGTTAGAAACATATAGCAGTGATCCTTTCAAAATGCTTTTATTTACAGAAACATTCAATTGAAATAAAGTCTCTTAACAGGAGGTCTTGATTACTTTTCCATTTCCAAACCACACATCATAATAGGGATGGAATGTGGTTACCATAAATTGTTGGTTTACAAATCATCACTGACTTGTTAGCAACAGCTAGGATGTTAGAGTTAGAGCAACAGTTTGGATGTGATAAAATAGCAAAAGCCCATTTTTCATGGCATCATTGGAATGAATATAAATGAATTCTTCCCAGAGATTCATTGTGGTGGTTGTGGTAAACAGCAAACTGCATATTTCCTGCTCATGTTGAAATCAATGGGAGTTTTATTATTGGAATCAGGAGAAGCAGGATTTGACCTTAATAGAAAAGAGGAAAAGAGAAAAAGATGAGGAAAAAAGAAAAGAATGAGCCTGAGAGTTCTAAAACAGTTAGTAATTCAGTTGCCCGACTGGAGACTTCAAAAGAAGAGTCTGAAATGCAGAAAGTATGAACAACCTGAAACTGGGGACCCTTTTCTTTTGGATTCCCTTCCAAATTTTCCTTTGAATTCTCTACTTGCAAACTTCAAAACTGAGGAATAACCAATACTGGTCACTGCTGAAAATGCAGATTTTTCAAATTTTCCTTTTCCTTGGAAATATTTCTGCCTCTCTAACAGCACTGAAGAGTTTTCTTATTGGGTTTTGGATGAAGCATATAAAAACCAGCATCAGCATTCTTTCATGGAAGCCAGCACAAACTTTCCTCCATACTTGTGTTTGAGTCATGACATATATCACTATCAGTCACTTAACCACGCTCAAGCAAAATCCACATATGCTAACAGAGAATTAGCAACCCTGCCTCTGTCATATAGATAAATCTTTACAAAAGATCTTCTGTATTAGAAATAGAGGAAACAAGAAGCTCTGATCCAAAAGATATCACTACACTTGCTTAGCTACCAAACTACTCAAATTCATGGATTTTTCCTGAAGTATTCTATAAAAACAGACTAAACCAAACAAAACAACAATGTATGCATTCTCACCGTATGGTACAACACATCACAAACTTGTTTCCTTTATCAGGTGTGTTCAAAGCACTCATCAAGGTCACAATTCCTAAATATAGTTGTTTAAATATTTGAAAGAGTGAGTGAAAACTTGTCCTCCAAAGTCAACAGCAAAACTTCCAGTACTTCACATAGACCAGAATAGATGATTAGCTAAGTAAATTTAATGTCAGTGGGACTAGGATGATCTCCATTAGCTGAATATTTAGTACTTGCCTTTTTATATTCTAACTTAACAAACAGATAAGCATCCTTCCCAAAGTCTAGATGCCCTTAAAAATGGCTGATGGAGGATGACAGAAAAGATACAAAGAGCAAATGCAAAGCATGGCTCTTCTGCCTATTTATCAGTCCATTTGAATAATGCTCTGTCCTTCAATACCCACAAACCACATCCCCTGAAATACAAGTCTATATCCAAGGACTCTGACCCTTAATGTTCACCAAATAACTTGCCATGAACCTCCTCTTTGACTTTCAGATTGGCACACTGGTGCTGAAAATGGTCATTCTGTGCAACTACTCCTGAGCATACCAGTAATGAGTTTGGATAATGTATGAATGTTTCAAAGCAGGTCCTTCAGCAATGCAAAGCAGGATGAGTATAACCTTTGCTAACTAAACTTGAAATTGCAGCATACACAAAATGGACTCTAACATATGGAGAGGGAGAAGCCAAACCCAAATTCACCATGTTTTGTTTTTTGTTTTTGTGGTTTTTTTTTTTGTTTGTTTGTTTTTTGTTTTGTTTTGTTTTGTTTTGTTTTTGTTTTTTTTTAAGGTAAAGGGCTAATGCAGTTCATTCTTTCCCATCTGATATTACTTTTTGGTTCTTTATAGAAAATTCACATTAGCTGCAAGACAGCCCTTGAAATAGCATTTATTGTCCCAGCCAGATGAAGAAGGTTTGTAAAGGAAAGTTGTGTCTAATAAATGTCATTTTTCCTTAACAAAGTCAGACATTGTTGAGCTATAACACGTAAGAGCAGATGATTCAACTGAGATTATCACAGGAAATCCAAGAGGAATGGAATCCAATCCTTTGAACTTTCAGTAAAATTTCTTAACTGTGAAGTACACAAGGAACTATGTTGACTATTGTCATATTTGGCCAGAGACCCCTCATCTTACCAAAGTATTCTCTATAAAATGATCCTTTATTCCTAAAGGGTTTCTGCTGTTGCTTGAAAGAGACAGCAAATACAACTGATACTGATTTTGGAGAAAGAATATATTCTGTGTGCTAGAAAATCCTTACCTTAAAAAAAAATTCACCCTTCCAAATGTAAAAGATAATTAGTACTTCTCAGAAGATGCACTTATATTTATTAGCTTCCTTTTGCTTTCGGCTTGACAACTTATCAGAAATCTGTATCGCTAGAATACACAATGTCTCCACCAAAGAGGTAGCTATTGTCCGTTTTATTAGTTAAATACATTTGTTTCTTATTCCTTCAGAGTGGAAGAGAGCTTTTGGGTCCAAAATAGCAAAATACATGAGACCTATCTTCCCCATCAGCTCATGGCTCTGCACAGGATTTCAGAAACAGCATTTCATACCCAGTTTCACCACTTCCCCCTGACAACTGGGATGTTCAAAAGAGAAACATTCAAAGTGCTAACCTGGAGGTGTGCTGGACTCCTTTTTGGAAGTGGATTTGATTTTACTATTTGATTTAATTACTGTGAGCACTTAAACTCTGAATGTCTGGACTATGGTTTTACTACGTGGTACAGTATCCCAGACTCACTATGAATAAAGGTACTGCTATTAGAGGAATGTCAAAATGTTTCAGCATTTCTCTACATGGCAGACAGAATGGTTTTGCAATGTAAACTTACCTAACCTAAGCTGCCTTGCTTGCACACTGGTAGCTGTTTCACTGTGCCAGCAAGGAGCTTAGTAAGAAGTACTTTGCCCATCTTGGGAGAGTTTTGCAGCCTCTAATGAATTTCCTGCTCCCATGACCAGACTCTCCCTGCTGGCACTCATCTGCAGCTGGAGGCCAAGTCTGCCACCTTGATGTTACAGTGGAATCAAAGCTCACTCTTAAGAAGTCCTAGTATGTGCTGTAGTAAACCCAGTTGCTAAAGTATTTGCCTGACCTACATCAGTTTTGATTAAAAGCAAAACACCCCAATCTGGGACTCCAGCAATTATGACCAGAATATTTAGAGGCTGCGCAGAGTTTACATGGCACACCAAGTTGCCTTTGAATGTATAAGATTCAGACATAACAAAGCAGTTTTCTGTATTAAAAGGTTTAGGGACAATTTACCCTAATTCTGTATTTCCCATATTTTTATTTGCCAGTAACTGAGGAGTTCAGGTAATGAGGCTATTTCAAGATTACTCTTTTATCCACAAGCATTTCCACATCTCCACCTGCCCCTTTAACTGCTGCTTTTTCCTCAGACATAATTCTAGATTAGGGAACTTTCACACTGCAGCATCCTGGTGCTTAAGAGAAATATCTAAGTACTTCACTAAAGGCCACAGTTAGTGCAGGGAGCTACCCACAAAGAAGCAGTAGGCTAAGAGCAGAGTGCATTGGGATGTGCTCAAAGGAGCACTGAGGTCTTCTCAGCCAGCACAATCCAGGGAATGCCCATGAGGTCAACAGACTCTGTAGAAACTCCTGTGGAGATCAGAAGATGCTTCAAACTGAGTGCTTCTTACTTCCTTCTTGGTGGATATAATAGTAACTGTTCAGGCATCTGGTAGCCTTTGGCTATGAACTTCCGAAAGAGTGTATAGTACTGCATGCAGCTTAAAGAACACAAAGGCTGTTGGTATGTCATTTATAAACAGTGCACAAGCCAGAATCTGATATTCAGAAAACCAATGTTTCTAATGTATGCAGACATTGTTGTTCTTAATATTTAAATTATAATGCCCTCAATAGCTTCCAAACTGAGTCCAAAGAACCTATCCTTGCCAGGGACAACAAAGTAACCCTAATTTGGATTTTCTCAGTCTAGTTTTGAGTCATGGCATTTCTTTAAAATAAACATTAGGAAATCTTCCAAAAAGTGAGATCACCCCACTTATTTTAAAATATCTTCCTACCTCATCAATGTTTTGCCTAATATCAGTCACGTTTTCTTGAAATGAAATGTAGTCTGACATATAAGTTTGCCTGTGCAATTTCAGGTGGATTAATTTCAGCTTGAAAAAACCATGGTGGGATTCAAAATCAGGCTCATAATGGAAGATCTTGCATCAAACTAATCTGTGGAAGGAAGAAGCATCTCTCCATCTTGTATTTTCTCTCAGCCAGAGCTGACAATAACTTTGCCTCAGCTACTGAAGAGCTGAGCCAAAAAAACAGACAGACAAAAGCCAAAGGCAAACCAAAACGACAAGAAGCAGAGACAGCAAAGAAGACAGACAAAAAAAAATCTACCCCACATACAAACCTTTCTCTGAAAGCTCAAAGATAAGAAAAACAGACTCTGTAAAAGTCAGTTGACATTAGGAGATGACAGAAACAGCAGAGATGGCAAAGCACCTAACCAGACCTACTGTCAAGAACAGCTAATGAAAAATAGATGGGAAAAAATAAGGGGAAGTTTGACATTTGAAAAGAAAAAAAGTAATTTTTAACAATGACAGTATGCAAACCAATAAAATACTCAGATGTTGGATCAGGTCCATATCAAAGTAACTCAGCCTATAATTACATGAGAATCAAAAATGTCAAAACACAATAATAAAGATACTGTGGAGGGCTTTGTCTTCTGTGGAGCAAGCCCATCCATGCCACCAAATAAGGGAAAAGTTAAATAGGAGTTGAGAATGATGATTACAAGAAGGGAACCATAATGGACAGGAGTGGGCAGAAGTGGGAAGAAGAGAAGAAAAAGGAGTCAATAGAGAGTGAAAAAAACCCTAACCAAACTAACACAGAGGCAGCCTTGTGCTAAACAGATACCTGAGAAAGAGTTTCAACAGGCATGTTTTCAAGAGTCTCCATACCTAATTTTGCAGTGAAAGATAGCATACCATCTCTTCTCACAAAATGGATTTTGTCTGTGTACTTAGCTCATCATATCTGTATCAATATTTCACTATGAAGTCCCAGAACAGAGGGTCAGATATAAATTGATCCAGCTACACTGAGTAAAGTGAATGCATACCTAGTTCCATTAGTTGATAAATAATGATAGGATCTTGCCAGCAGCATGGTTACTCCTAACTGCTTGAGAGGGAATGCTCCCAAATGTGTTCATCATATATCTATTTTTGTTCCTCTTGAAGTGAATGGAAGCTTTAATCTTTCACTTTGCTGGGATAGGATGAGGCCAGCCCCAGCTCCTTTGAAAAAAATCTTACCTATTTCAAAGGAAAAATCCTCTGCTTTGTAGGTACAATTCTCCCATTATTTAAAAACCAGATAATGGAGTGCATGAACTATTGGTGTGTGAAACATCAATTATTTCTAATATTTCTTTATCAGAGTTTGAACTGCATATCAAATGCAAGGAAACAGAGATCAAGAAAGAAAAATCCCCACTAAGTGCTCTACCCAATGGCAAATGGAAGCATCGAAAACCCAATCAGAAAAAACTTCCTATGCCTTCAGATTGCACATTTATACAAAAGGGACAGCAACCTTCTGTCTCCAAGAAACTAGTCCTTTTTCTTCTTGTAAACACTTTGTTTAATATTGAAGCATAAGTAATAATCCTGAACTTCCTGCATTTTATCCTAGACCTACTACTGTAGTCAATGGGAGTTTTGAAAGTGCAAGGGAGCACACACTAGGTTAGAGCCTTGGGTTGTAAGATCTAAATCCAAGTCTATGCCTTTTTCCATGTCTGAAAAGTGCCCACAATTTTACGGGTAACCTATAAAAACAATTGAAGTAATTGTGGTGGTCCTACATTGTTTAGATCGTTTGCTTTCCACTCCCCAGCCTTGTAATATGAAAAGAGCTATTATAATGTTCTATTATAGCTGGGGCCAGTCTCGCTATAGAAAAGTTTGTACAAGCTGAGAACTAAAATGTAGTCACAGATCCAAACAACTTGGGGATGAGATGAATTCTTTGTCTATCCTGCATCCTAAATGCATCCAAATTATTCTACTGTCTGTATATCTACATGGACCACTTAACTCCCTCTTGAACTCTCCTTAGTGCTTTAAATTGCTTGTCAGCCACATGTGAAAATCTCTACCTCATCTAAAATTTACATCCCAGAGCTTTATATCACTGATCTCTCTCAGCAGCAAGGTTTCTTCTCATATTGGTACTACTGGAATGGTGGGACCAAGCTGCTCCTGCCTTTTGCACAGATACTCAGAGTTGAGTGTGGAGCAGAAATGTAATCAGCCCTGGGCCAGAATTGCAGCAGTCCCTTATTTAGCACATCTGCATGGGGGAGGGCTAGCTGAGATAACAAGGTAACGTGAGTGCTGCTGCTGGCAAGGGGACAGATGTCAACACTGCCTCTTCTTTTCATGGAAACGTACCTGGCTTTATGAAGAATAGGTTAGCAAATATTTTAATACAAATAGTAACCTCAGCAGAACTGCCAAAGCAGGCTCCAAAGAGACTAACTTGTTTACAGTCTGGACCAGTGCCTTAAAACCTGACGTGCTTATTCAACAGAAAATTAACCCCAAAACGGGTATCATCATTACTGCAGGGAGAAGCTCCAGAAAGATAATATCCTAACTCTCTCCAGCTGAACTCAGGACACTGTCTATGTTTTATCACATCAAGTGCCCTTGTAGTCATTCAGAATAAACAAGCAAATAAAGAAGTGAGGTATATCACATGTGATAGCTTTGGTCGCTAGGACTGCATAGATGTTTGGATGTTGCCCAACCCCCTGCCTTCTCTTGAATTACTACTGGAATCTAACTTTTTGCATTGTTTTAAGAGACTAAATTGTTCTCTCTATGTACTTTGGTCATCACAACTCAGATGTTATCTCTTCCTTTCCCACTCTAGTTTTTGGCTACAAAAAATATACATGAAGAAGAGTGCTGAGAAGAACCTTTTTTTCCCCAGCTGCACAGTATGTGTGTATGTGCCTTTGGTACTGTTCTCCTCCAAAGGCTGTTGACAAGGTTTGTAATTTATGAGGTCAATTTTTTAAGAGGTTAGTAGTGATTCTCATGAAAATGAATGCTGGTATAGATTTGACCTTGGAAGAAACATTGGTAATACCAAACTGATTTAGGGAAAAAATGGATAGAAGAAACTGCTTCCAAAGTTACTGTGCTTCAGTGATGAAGCCTTCATAGAGAATGGTCACTGATGTGAAAAAGTCACTGGGCAGAGGTGTCATAATTTTAAGCTATCAAATTTCTTGGAAGATGGAGAGAAAGCCTGGTCCTGGAATTATTTTGCAAAGGCTTGTAGTACTGGATTTACCAATTAAGATCTCTGTCAGCTTTTGCTGCATAATTCAGTTGATTTTGAGTAACCCCATTGGGGAAGGAGAGAGAGATGATGTGGGACAGGTAAGAGCCAGGGCTTTCCTGTGTGATGTAGTGGCAGAGTTCTATGGGAAGCCATGCAATACCCTGCATCCTCCAAGGAGGTCAGTGGCAGCTTCTAGGTCAAAACAAATGAGGGTGGTGCCTTTCATGCCCATTACTTGGTATGTCAAACTCCACTTCTTTGGGGGAAACTGATCTCAGACCACCATATAGCCTTAAAAAACCATATAGCTTTAAATTTTGTTAATTTAAACAAAACTTGTATTTCATGCAAGTATTCATGAATCATGAACCTTTTACTGAAACTACACAAAAAAGACTTCTATCCCAGACCATAGCCATTGGGATTAAAAATGAAAGCATTAGTGGGGTATCGGTATTAAGAGACTGCAGTTGTGTTCTGGAAGAAAGGGTGAACATAGGGAGTTACTGCTTGGGGTGGTCAAAGGTGATGTTCATTTGTAATGGCTAGCACAGAGGCACATGACTTCCTTGTTCATTACTCTATCAGTGAATTTGTAGTTACATAAGCAGGCTTCCTGAAGCTGCAGCAATATGGCATTTTTTCTGGGGATAAGAATAACAAACAGTCCCTGTCAAAGTGGTGACTGTTGCTAAGAATCAAAGACTGAAGTAGCCTGTAGTTATCAAGTAACAGGAAAGTTGGCGATTAAGCATATAATTCAACGAAGTTTTGGTTAGACATAAAAGCACATACCCACTTCAATTGAAAATACCTGATTGCACCTCCTCTACACTGAAAGTGTAATAGAATGCAATAAAAATGGAAAGATTTCCTGCAGTATCCTATAAAACTTTTTAAAAGTTTGTATCTCTTTTGCAGAGTTCTATAAGTGTTTAACTCCCCCCTCCCCAAAAGAGCATTGCATCCTCTTCTGTCTGTACTTTTAGAGTACTATCCACAGAAATTTATTAGAGCCAATCCTCCTAAATTCCTTACAACTGTCCCACAAGGGTGGTTCTCAAAGTGAAAAAGAGAAAAATGCTGGCAGTTTATGTAATGTCTTTTTCACTTATACAATCTGAGAGGTTATCTAGGAAGTTTAATGGTATACAAGTCTCTGGTGGCTGGAGTCAAGCTGGACAGATTTTTCTAAAAGCTCAGCCTTGTTTATCCACATGTCCTCCTGTACACCCTTGTCCCAAATCTATCTCTGCTCCTGAGAAAGCAAAGAAAAACCACATTCCCTTGAAAAACAACAGGCTGTACTAAAATGCAGTATTTGGATGACTGAAAAAAACCTTATGCATTTTACGAGAGCTGCTTCTGAGTCTGTTTTGCTAGAAGCAAATATTTGCCTACTAAAAAGTCTGGTTGGGCTCAAGTGGCATAGTAAAATGTTCCCTAACTAATCCTTCCTCCATTCCCTGTCTTTCATATAAGTAGCCCAGGTTTCCTGTCTTTCTGATCTAAACTCAGAGAGGGAGATAGACCCCTCCCCTCTCCCCTGCACCATAGATGGTCTGGAACTCCAGACCTTTAAATGTCTAACTCGTACCCCTTTTGTCATTCAGTGTATTAACGACTCTGTGCCCCTGTGCTATTTTCCCTCCTCACATGTCTGGTACAAAATGTTAAGCATCCTTGTGACCTTTAAACATCCTGCACAGCTCTGCATCTCTTTACGTGATCCACACTCATCTCCACCTCCTGTTAGAAAATCCTGTGCATGCACCTGGCTTGATTACATCAGCATATATGCACACAGCTGAGCTAACACATTTCAATGAATCTACTGCAGAAGCAAACGGAAATGAATACCTCTCCTTCTGTCTGCAATCCAACAGTTGCTCTACTATGGTATCAATTTGGCACAAAATCAAAATTATCTGTACAACTGTTTTCACTGTTACCTGAATGCTGTAATGTGGAAGCTAGAAAAGAATAATACTAACAAGATTTTGATGGTGGCTATTCAAAACTTAATTATTTCAATTCCTTGTGCTTGAAACATCATCTCCTATGGGTGTTAATTCTTTCTCTCCTTTTCTGCTAGATGAAATAACTACATATACCAGGAGTAATGTGTAAGTAAAGCAAGAATTGTAAAAGAGATCCGAGACACATACAACTCACTATCATCTAGTACATCACATATCTTGAATGCTGACAGCCCAGCAGCTATATTTCTCAAGATCTCTGTTAGAGACATTGTATTTTTCAATGTTGTTTTACTGTACTTAAGTGGGTAATAGCTGTTTCTTCAAACTGGACAATGAGCATGCAGGAAACACCAGGAAGAGGCCCAAGGATCATATAAAAGTATATGCACAGCAATATATTTGATTTGTAATCCTAAATTTGACTGTAGAGCATACATAGTCCTATTTCCTTCAGGGGTAGAGGGCTACTGGTTTGGAGGGTGCTGTAAATATCCCAGGCACCAGTTAGCTGAATGAGAGCAGCAGTGTAGGAAAACAAGTGTTATTAGGAATACAATGCCTGCTCTGGATTCTTGTTCTCAACTTGACACCAGAGTACCAGGAAAGTCTCTGTGGGAGAGTTTGGAAGATTTCGATTCATGCCTGGTGGAGCAAACAGCAGTTGTAAAATCTCAAGAGATGAGGGCCACCCAGAGTGTGTCAGTTTATCAACTGGACAGCTGCGGTGTGTCTACAAATGCCAAACCATAAGCACATTGGCAGGGGAAGCAGGAATTGTGGCCAGCACACAGAGAAGTGGCTCCTGAGTTTCTGAATTGCCTGCCTCTCAGAATACACTTATGGTTCAGGCCAGCCTGCCAGCTCCAGCAGGACAAGCGTGCAGCAGGCCAGTGACATAAACATGCTTCACACCTGGCTTAGCTGCCTTTGGGAAGATATACTAACATAGAGGATAGCAATTTGGTAATGTTGTAGCACTCCGCTCACCTCCCTGCCTTGGGTAGTGTAGAGAGATAATGACATTGTAACTGGAGAGATATTACACTTTTATTGCTCTTCAGCTAGAAAAAAAAAGTCCATATGGGAGCTCCATGCAGTGTAATACAGGGACCTTTTGGTGACAGAGAAACCACTGAGGGACTTGATCAAATGCTGTAGGATCATGGGAGTGTGAGCATAGCAGTAGAGCTACTTTTGCATAAACACAGTGGTCTTACCACAAAAGAGAGTCTTGTGCCTTAAATGCAAAAGAGCAGTTGTTGCTGATGGCTGAATTTTCTACCCACAGGGAAGAAAAGCTGGAAAGCAAAACAAATTAATCATGAGAGGAAGTCAGAGAATCGTGCCTCAAAGAACAACTTGGGGTACAGTGACAAGATGATACTGTATAAACTGTGATATTTATGATTTTTGATGATTATAGTAGTAATAGTAGCAGCATTAATGTATCAATAGGCTCTGAAGAGATAAACCCTATTCCTAATGGAGTTGAAGTGAATCCTCATGGATTCCACCTGAAACATTCTGAGGACATTTAACTAGGGCTTATTCTGTCTGGATTTTAAAACCCTAACACTGGAAATAGGGGCAGAGAATTACTCAAGCTTCTTAAAATCCTCTGACCATTTAGGCAAAGACAGGGGGAAGTAGATGCTGTTGTTGACAGTTCTCTGCTATCCTCAGGGCTGGCACAGTGGGCTGTTAGAACTTCTGACCTAATGTTTCCTCGTGCTTTCCTATACTGTCACTAGGGAAGAATACACAAAAGTAAATAAATACAGATAAGCACTCTGGAAATGCCTGCAGTTGTTCTGAGATTAAAGAAGAGAGGAAGGTGTCTTTAGAGACTAACAAAAGATCCAGCCTGTCTCTCCACCAACTCTGCTTTCCTCATGACGGAGCAGTGTCTCCAAAATCCTTGCAAATAACATGCATACTTCTTCCCTGCAAATGTAGGGAAATGGTCTCAGGGAGTTATATCAATCAGAAACCAGATACCGGTGGTGCTGGTTTAATTGAGCTATTGATAAAAGTTTGCAACAATTATTGAAATATTCCAAAGTCCAGCTCATGATTGACTGCAGCATACTGAACAACACCGACTAATTTAAATGTGTTTCCCAGAGATGAGATGAATCAAGGCATGCTCCATCCCAGGGGTGTTGGATTAGACAACCTTTAAAGGTCTCTTCCAATACAAACCATTCTATGACCTCTGCAGTTGTGTAGGCATTCTGGAGCAGTTAACTTGAGAGAAGGGCACTGGGACACATTCGGGAGCAGATGATGATTTGGGATAACAGAGGACATTAAGGTGTGTGCTAAAGACAGAATGAGGAGACCCCTACTGCAGTTCTGCTTTTCTGTTCCCCCATGCCTGTGAGGTTTTGTGTACTCTTTAAGAACAGCACTGATGCCTGCACCAGGCAGCTCCTGCAGGTAGGTGTGAGGGAAGGCAGGCAAAGCTGAGCAGGCACCAGCTGTGGCCATGTTTGATTGATGGCTTGGCTTCACAAGCAAAGATTTGGGAAAAGGCTTTAACCACGCTTACTACAAGCACAATGACCAAGGGCATGTGGGATATGCAAATCTGGTTGGAAAAGGGTGCTTAGGCAATCAGGAAGTGTCCGATCAGGACTGTTGACTCCTGAGTAATCTCGAGCTACCCATGCGCTTGTCTGCCTGCATGCAAGGTTGGATCTGCAGCTTCCCATGCACCTTGTCACCTGCCGTTTTGACCCTCGCCTGTCCATACAAACAAGAGACAGTGAGCCCTGCCAGACTGTGCAGTGGGTTTTTAGGTGAGGGCAGTGTGTGCAGAACTGTCCCCACCATTTAACTGCCATGGCCTAGGTAGGTAGGACAGTGATAGCAAAGTCCACAGGTCATAGGTTTTGTAAGAGTATCCTTCTCTTAGATGGAAGACCATACAAGGCTAGACGAGCTCCATCTGTCCAGGTTTAAAGGTAGGAGTTTTCTTTCTCCTATAAGGAAGGTCTGACTTTGCTAACAAAGATTCATTCAGGAAGGGCTTTAACCCACACATTCTGAACAAGACTGTCATCTCCTGGGTCAGTCTTGAGCTACCAATGACACAACAGCACAACATCAAGCATCTAGGTGGGATTCTGACTTAGAGGCGTTCAGTCATAAGCCCGCAGATAGGAGCTTTGTGCCAGTGGCTCCCCAGCCAAGCACATGCACCAGGAGTCTGAACCCGCGGTTCCTCTCGTACTGAGCAGGATTACTATTGCAACAACACAACATCAGGAGGGTAAAATTGACCTGTCTCACAATGGTCTAATCCCAGCTCACGTTCCCTATTAGTGGGTGAACAATTCAATGCTTTGTGAATTTTGCTTCACAATGATAGGAAGAGCTGACATAAAAGTATCAAAAAGTGATGTTGCTATGAATGCTTGGCTGCCACAAGCCAGTTATCCCTGTGGTAACTTTTCTGACATGTCCTGCTTAAAACCTAAAAAGCCAGAAGGATTGTGAGGCTCTGCTTTCATGGTCTGTACTGAAAATCAAGATCAAGCGAGCTTCTGTGTGGCCATGTACACAGCAGCCAAGTGGCACCATAGTAAGGACCTGCCAGCAGAGCATTCTGTATTTTGCTGGTCACTGAGTCAAGTGGTTGTGAGGAAGGTGCAGATCACCTAAATAATTTGGGCCTACTACTCAACTGGTGAATCCTTTCTGCTCTCCAGATCAAGTGGAAGTGGAACCACCTGGCATAGGCAGACTCATTCCCTGGATTTTCACAGGAAAGGATGAAAAAAAGGGGAAAAAAACAACCACAAAACCAGTCTCACTTTTTTGCCTCTTTACTCATAAATACCACACCTATTAAAATAATCTTTTGGCTACTGAGGTCAGAGTAAGCAGTGAATTTTGCCTGAAAAATGCAAACAGAAGGAACTTCTCATTTGAAACATTTAAGGCAATATCCAAGCATAGCCTTGCAACAAAATCCATCGTATTAGTTACAGTGCACAGCTACAGATTTTATTAGGACAACTCTAACAGGGCAGGAGAAGAGGGAGAGGGTTCATGATTGCTCATTAACGAGATGCAGCTACAAAGAAGATGACAGCTATGACTCTAGTATGCCTTACTAAAGAAAGGGAAGTATTAATGTCATTGCAAAAAATTTTGGCAAGCCTGCGTTATGAATACAATACAATTCTGACCACCCATGTGCAACAAAATATATTGAAAATAAAGCAGGTACAGAGAATGGCCACACAGCTGATCAGAGCCTGCCTCATAGAAAAGGACCTAAACCAACAGGTTGTTCAGCCTAGCAAAACAGACTGCTAGATGTCCCAGTGATTGTTAGTTCAGCAGATGTAACAGAAGGCAATAAAAGAAGGGAAGAAATTTGAAAATCCAAAGACAATAACAGTGTCAGTGGTTGTAAGATGCCTAGGACTTAATTTAGGCTGGAAATCAAAAAGTTTCAAGCTTTTGGAAAAATGAGTGCTCTGGTGCTTCTCTCCCTGCATTCCTTACTCTCCGTCCTTCATGGTCTTCTGTAGTAGCTATTGCTATTTCTTCCATGCAAATCTGATTCAGCAGCACAAATCTATATTGGACTGAATGGTACCCCCAGCTGCCATGGTTCCCAAGAAGTTACACTCTGTGAGTAGTGACTGTACTTCTGTATACTAGGAGTGAGGAGTTTTTTGCCCTAAGCTATCCTGCAATCCATAGTGGTATCAAAGGGATCACACTCCATCCTACTCTGTAACAAGGCATTCAGGTTCACAAAGCAAGACAATGCTTTTTTAAATTTTTCAGATATGATAAAAACTCAGGTCTTAACAGCAATATCATTATGGTTTTCCCTATAACAACAAAAATACATAAGGAGAATCATGTTTTTAATAACAACATTGAATTCTACATAAGAACTGAAGACAGGCTGGTTGCTTATGATTATCCACCATCCAGTACAAAATTTATTTCCCATTAACTGCTCCATACCAGCTACTGAAATATCATTCATCCATTCTGTGCACTGCTTTCATCCTTACCACACATTACAAAATGTAATACCAAAGATAAGAAGCCATCAACAGCAGCTTTGCTGCCTTCAATCCATCTGCTTTCTACTCCTCTAAGAACCAACACCAACATCTGGATTAATGGTCTGTTATTTGCAGTAGCGAATTCTTATCATTAGCCTGAATTCTGGCATAAACTCATATAAACAGAGACTAATGTAGGAATATTGAAATGAATTTTATTTATCTGCATGGGAACTTGCTAGCTTGCTCATAAACATGGGAACTCTCATATTTAAATATTTCTCCAGTACAGTCATAAATCTCTCTTATAACTGAATGTCTGTCTAGCTTTCTCTTTGAACTTTATCTTGCCTTTATAGAATTGTATTGTCTATGGTTCTTTTTTTAGTTTAGTTGCTTGCTTGTAGTTTTGTCTACTGTCTGTGTTGTAGATGTCTGTGACTTGTTAAGTATTCCTATGTTACAAATAAAGACACTATATCTACAAATGAAGGTATATATAAAGATTTACACTGGAAATATTATAGATTCATCTTCCTGATCCTAAATCCAGTGAAGCCAGAAGCAGTTTTTACTCCATTTATTTTTAATTAAGCCTGAGGCATGGAGCATATATCAGAAGTTCATCTTCTGTCAGGACTCTGGTTTGAAGGTTTCATTTAGAGCCACACACTACCTATGGAGCAAAGAAAGGTGCTGCAACTGAAGAATAGCTCTGGCAAAAATACAAGATCATATGTAACACTACATAATTCCTTCCTATTCCAGATTAGGAACTTGCAAAGAAAAAAAATGACATGTCCGCTGTTCTGAATAAAAATTGAGAAATGAATAATCAAACTATCATGTTGACATTTAAAGAAACGCAATGATACTGTCCCAGATTCAACCTTTAACTGCTTTCAACGTTGAGAGGCACAGGGAAAGGTATGTGTGATTGCAAATACAGTGCCTTGAGGCTTGTGTGTCATTATTACTCTTTAAAAAAGCACATATAAATACAACGTCCAAATGGTAATGGTTGACTTAAATGCCAGTGAAACTGATTATGAAAGGTCCATGAAAATAACTTTTTTTTTTTTTTTTTTGGTCATGATGCGATTCTGGTTTTTTGGTCCTTTACATGATGTGACTCTCATGTTTCCCTCTTCCTATCACACATGGCAGAGCAGGGAGCAACTCTCAGTCTCTGGGGAACCCCACATTTGAAAATGTCAACAGCCATAACCAGTTCTGCCCTAAGACTGCAATTAGCAGACACAGTGTTTAAAAAAAATTTCCTTTTTTCCCCTCATCTATAGAGTTAAAGTGTAATGGCAAACTCAAGAAAGATATTAGAAGGTCTTCCATAGGTCTGGTGGAATGCTTGTGTCTATAGCTTGATGTTATAGCATAGAAAAATGAAATGCAAAGGTATTTAATCTACTGGGTCCATTATGCTGTGGTACTGTTCAAAAAACAACCAGCATAAAGAGGTAAATGGTGATAGAATGTCACTTATTATATACTGCATCAACAGTAAAAGCTTGGGAAGCCAGCCAGTTATTCAATACATTTTCTCCCCTGAAATCTCTACAATTTCTATAGGGAGGTTACATTTTCACTTTCTTTTCTGCTGTCTATAATCAAATGTTCTAGTGCCAGAAATCATTGCTGGCCACAAAAGGATCATAAGAGTATTCATAAGTTCATAAAATGAATGGCTAGCATTTCTAAGAGACAAAAAAGCCAAAGAGGAAAAAAACCCCTCTATTAACAGCACCAGAGAAATCGAATTCCCTATAGCCAGTATTACTGTAAACCTTATTTTACCATAGCTTTTAAAAGGACTGTATCACAAGCCACCAATCCTTGCCAGAGACAACCTGCCTCATTATCCAAAGTGAAGCCTACTGGGAAATGTTGTATAAACTCTGCTGGCTTACTGAGGTAAGTGCCTTATTATCCATTCTGACATAAAGGAGGTGGGAGTGATCCCCCAGAGAAGGGCTCCAGAAGACAGGCTGAAAAATCTGGCGGAAGGAACCCTACAACCAGACAAGCCTGGGGAATTGGCAGAATATATGTGAAATTACTGCAAATGCACAGATTAACAACAAAAGCCCAAAGTAGATGGACTCTTGCAGCTTTGGATCCAATAGGAGTACCATTCTGCACCTTCGGATTGCATGCCCCAATCCCAGATACTTTCAGGGCTGGTAGGGTTCTTTTCACACATACTTGAAGCACATCCAGCCATTGTCACTTTCAATACCTCTTTGTAATGTGTGCAGCCTTAAAGTCATCCTATAGGAAGCAGCTGCTGTATGAAATGGGAATGAGCTTCCACTGGAAAAAAAAAAAAAAAAAAAAAAAAAAAATATTAAAAAAAATAA